>JAJPUD010002466.1:144592-277717 GCA_023553655.1 Myrmecobius fasciatus | reverse complement strand
ATAGATAGATAGATAGATAGATAGATAGATAGATAGATAGATAGATATAGATGGATAGATAGATCGATAGATAGATGGATAGATATAGATTATAGATATATTGGTAGATAAGTAGACAGTGTATAATAGATAATACATAAGTTGTTATACGTGTACAAAGGATAACTCCAAAATAATAATGGAGACTAATAAATGGGTGGGCAGAGATAGAATAATAAGAGTAACGAATCCAAAGAACGCTTTCTCATTCAGTTTGTCCCTCTGTCCGCCCCGTAGAGTGGAGCGCTCGGGTTTGAAGGCGGCGGGCGTTCGAATATCAACGGCTGCAGTTGAGTGTGGCAGCCTTGGTGGTTGGTTGCGGTGCTGTAGCTGATCTGTTTTTGCTCAGGTAAGTCTGGGAGTGAGGATCGGTTGGGGTTGTTTGTTTCCTCCGGACCCCTCCCACCCTCTGGGGGTCAAGAGGTCATGGGGTCCCAGCCCCCTTCCCTTCGTTCTATGAAACGGCACCCCGCTAATATGGCAGAGCTAGTACTGGAACCTCTAACTTCCAATCCGGTCTCTTTGTAATGAAGAAGCTGAGGCCTCAGGAACCGCAGTGATTTTAGGTCACCGAGATAATAAAGTGCGCTTCTCAAAGAAAAACGTGTGACATTTGTGAACACGTAATAATTTTATTATCGTGACTTTAAAAGGATGTGTGCTTTTAAAATTAAAAAAAATTAATTTCTAATAAGGTTAAATATTCACAGACCCGCCCACAAGCTCTTGGAGCCCTCAGTGATTTTTTTTTTTTTAAGAGAGCGAAGAGAGAGAGAGAGAAAAAAAAAGAGAGAGGGAGGGAAACCCTATTCCTCTGGAAGCTGGCTGCTCTACGTGACCCCCAAAGTCCCTTCCAACTCCGACATTCTGGGAGCTGCCTGCTCCGTTCTCTTGTCCCGGAGCCTTTTTCTCCTGCTTTTCTTTTTCTTTTTTTTTCCTATATGGTTTTAAGTTAGAGAGCAAGTCAGAGAGCGCATAAGACAGAGAAAGAAAAAGAAATAGAGAGAAACAGAGAAAAGTATAGAGGCACAGAAAAACAGAAACAAAGAGGAAAGCAAAGGCAGAAATAGAGGCAGAAACAGAGAAAAACAGACACAAAGAAACAGAAAAACAGACAAAAAGAGAAATATAGACAAGTATTGAAAGAGAAACAGAGAAAAAGAAATTGAAAGAAAAACAGAAACATTATATTCCCTTTGTAGCAAACATGAGTATCTAGCACTGGAGGAGGTTGAGAAATGTGATTCCAGCGGCGTTAATCATGCTCCATCCACTGATGATGGGACTTTATAGACTTTTAAAGATGTTTCAGGCTTCTTCTTAGGCTGTTTCTCTCCATTACCCTGTAATTCAGTTTCTGTCTTTAGAAATGTTTTTTAGATTCTGGTTATGAAAAGAATGAATTTAAAAAAAAAATAATTGCTTACTTTGTGCCAGGCACTCAGTTAAGTTTTGTGAATACAAAGTCAGTCAATATGAATTTATTAAAACATTAGAAAGATCAGGCATGACAACCGATACAAAAAAATTATTAAAATTTTTATCTGAAATAAAATACCTCATCTCATCTCTACATTTTCTTTCCCCTTGTGAATAAAAACAAACAAAAACCCAATATTTTGTCAATAGACTGCAGCTTGGCCCTTCAAAGTATTCTTAAAATCTGGTCCTTTAAAAAAAATTTTAACATAATTTTATTTTTTCAAATACATGCAAAGATAGTTTTCAACAGTCACCTTTGCAAAACCAAATATTTCTTCCTCTCCTCCTCCCTTTCTCTCCCCAGGACAGCAAGCAATCTAATATAGTTTAAACATGCATTTCTTCTAAACATATTTCCATATTTGTCATACTGTGCAAAAAAAAAAAATCAGATCAAAAGAGAAAAAAATGAGAAAAGAAAAAAAAAAACAACAAATGGGTGGAAAATACTGTTTTCATTCACAGTCGGTCTCCATAATTACATCTCCAGATGTGGATGTCATTTTCCATCACAAATCTATTGGAATTTCCTCAAATCACCTCTTTATTGAAAAGAACCAAATCCATCACAGTTGATCATCTTATAATCTTGTTACAATGTTCTCTTGGTTCTACTCACTTTGCTTGGCATCAGTTCATGGAAATCTTTCTAGGCTTTTTAAAAATCAGCCTATTCATTATTTCTTTCAGAACAATAATATCCCATTACTTTATTCAACTATTCCTCATCTGAGGAGCATCCACTTAATTATAAGGGCTGCTACAAACATTTTTGCATAGGTGGGTTCTTTTCCCTCTTTCATGATCTTTTTGGGATACAGACCCAATAGAGACACTGGTGGATCAAAAAGTGCACAGTTTGATAGCCTTCTGAGCATAGTTCCAGATTGCTCTCCAGAATGGTTAGATCATTTCACCACTCCACCAACAATGTGTTAGTATCCCAGTTTTCCCACATCCCCTCCAATATTCATCATTTTTTCCTGTCATTTTAGCCAATCTGAGACATGTGTAGTGGTACCACAGAGTTGTGTTAATTTGCACTTTTCTAATCAATAGTGATTTGGAGTATTTTTTCATATGAAAAGAAACGGCTTTAATTTCTTTGTCTGAAAATTGTTCGGCTCTTTTATCTAGTTCTCTTATTAAGCACTATGTGCTGATACTGTGCTAAGCCCTGAGGATACATAATAACAAGCCAAAAAAGAAAAGAAAGAGCCAGAACACTGCAAATCTGCAGTAGAAAAAGATGGTAAGAGAAAAAGAGTGTAAAATTGAATTGGTTCACCAAATGAATAGAATACCTCAAAGAACCCAGCTGCATTGAATTGACAAAGTACATTTTTTTTTTTTTCTTTTTAATACACAAGGGGAAAAGGTGCTGAACCTGTTCAGAAAAGAGGGAATATGACCTGGGAGAATGGGTCAGTGTTCTATAATTACCATAATTTTGATTGAGTAGAATCCACTGGAGGTGGGGAGTGAATAATAAAGGTGAGAAATAGTCCTCGTGAAGATTAATAGATAAGAGTGTGAATAAAAGGATAAAAAAGGAGTTTGTTCATTGTTGAAAGGGAAGGAATGGGCAGGATTGAATTGGGACCAGATTGAAGGGAGATGGGGATGACAACATAATGAGTGAGCAGAGGACAGTTTCCCCCAAATGGTTGTTTATTAATTATTATAGGTTTATAATTTATTATATATATTAGATAAAAGAAACAGAAGCCATGAGGTGGGAAGTTAGGTGTGTAAAGAGTAAAAGAAACTCTTAGATTCTAAAAAGCATTGCAGAGAGAGTGAGCCTGATCTGGGTCAGTTTCTTGACTTGAGAGGCAGATGGAAGAGGTTTTCAGGAAGGCAGTGGACAATCTCTCCCCTCCACCCCTCCACCCCTCCAGCAGCAGAGGGTCAGTGAGTGGGCCTGGGTTTGGGTAAGTTGTGCCTGTACTATTTTTTAAGGGTAGCTAGTGAAAGTACATTATGGTGTGAAAGAGGAGCTACAGGACCCATGCTATGCTTATTGTATACTTTTGTCTTTTAAGAACAGTATAATGAAATAAGGACTGGACTGCAGTACTTTGGTTCTATTTCCAAAACTGCCAAACTAGTTGAGTGATCCTAGGCCAGTCATTTAACTCTCCAGGCCTCAATTACCAAAGCTGTAAAGCCATGTGACTAGACCACATAATCTTTAAATCCCTTCCAGCACTAAAATTACATAATTCTGCATTAATAAGAAGCATTTTTCATGTGAATTAATATAACCTTTTTTTTTCTATTACAGAACCTAGGATTTGTTGCTGTTTTTTGTTTGTTTTGTTTTGTTTTTAATAATGGAAGGACCAAATGCATTCAAGACACCTAGCAAATTATCTGACAAGAAGAAATCTTGTAAGTTTAATCAACAAGCAAGGGCCTATGTGCTAGGCAGTTTGCTAAGTATTTGGGATATACAGCTCTAAATGTCATTCCTTGTCCAGGAGCTTATATTCTATTGGGAAAGACAACATATATAAGTATAAATAAATATAAAATCAACAGTAAGGAGGAAGTACTCCCAACTACTCATGACAGTGGGGGAATTGTGATTCTAAATCCCATTCCATTGGTCATTTATTGAAGTCCTTGTTAATGTGAATTAACATATGTTAACATTCTGCATAGCAGATCTGTGCTTGATACTGGGAGAAATAACATAAATTAGATATAGTCTCTATCTCAGAGGCCTTGCAGTTTAGGAAAGAAACATTTGTACTGAACATAACTAAATATAGTTCAAAATAGAATGAAAAAATGTAATAAGTCCTAAAAAAAACTACAGGGCAGGTGACTTCTTTTTAATCAGTCAAGTATTAAGTGCTTACACAGTGCCAGGTGCTGGGAATTCAGAGACAAAAATCAAAATAGTCTTTATCCTCAAGGAGTTTACATTCAATAGGAATTTGGGGAGGGAAGAGACTTGTAGCTCAAAGGATTGTGAACCTGCCAGCTCCTGAAAGAACTCAATTTATTTTCAGATAGCCCTAATTATTAGCAAAAAATGATTCTTCACATCTCAGACTAAATTTAGCTCTTAACTCCCACCCATTGTTCCTAGTTTTTCTTGGCTTTAGAATATCTATATATAGATAGCTTATTCTCTTCCCTGTGACAGCCCTTCAGATCCCCCCATTTTCCTTTCTCCAGGCTATCACCATTTCCTTTAGTCACCATTACATGATTTCAAGGCCAAAGCCTTTCACCTGCTTGGTTGCATTACTGTAGCTTATCAGTTTCCTTCCTTAAACACAATATTGTTGAAGAATTATCTTGATCTGAGTGGAATGGGACCTCTTGGGAGAGGCATATCCCTCAGTAGGTATACCTGTCTAATGACTGTGGGTCAAAGCTAGGAGCCAACCTGAAAGCATAGAAATTTATTAGCATTAGCTAAGGGAGCTGTGTCGGTAGAAGCTTTAGCTTTCTACGGCATCGATTTAGTTGTATAACTTTTCAAGCCTATTCAAAATAAGTACACAGCCAGTCAGATGCAGGTGCCAAGGGTCCCAGTCCCAGCCTGTGTAATTTAGACCCTTGTCAGTGCAGGAAAGCACTTCCCTGTCACTGGAGCACAGGTTTTGAAATCTGAATCCTTTCTGTCCTCTGTGAAGGCAGGCAGTCCTGGCTGCAGAGACTCGGAGGCTCCTCCTCTGTCCTTGTCAGCAGTTGATAGACATAAGGAGAAAAGAGGGATTCCCACCACACAAGGTTGGGGTTCTTGCCTTTGCTCTCCCCAGAGGAAAGGGAGGAGGGAGCAAAACTGCCTCTGCCTGCCTGTTCCAGGAAGGGCTGCTGAGCAACATGGCTCTGGCCTTTGGTCAGAGCTCAAGAACAAGTGGAGCTAGTAGTGGTCCAGGCTCAGCCTTTACCCATCTGAGAGGTTCAGTTTTTCTGACAGGAAGGGACAAATAGGAGTCATTACAGATGGCCTGTTGTGAACAAGGTTCAGAGGCCAGCAGTGTAATCAGCAAAATCTTAGGAAGGAATAAGGAAGGGAGGCTGGGAGGATGAATTGTGGAGTTGGATAGAAGCACTGATTGCCTAGTGTGGGAGAGGACCCCAATTGCTCTGCTGGGGATTTCAGCGGTTTTTATTTGGGATCTTCAGAGATACTTCCCACCTATTTGCATTGTGATGAGGGCCTATTTCCTCAGGACAGGGTAAAGAAAAGCCCACTCAGTGCTCTGAATCGTTATCTGAGGGGAAGCTGGGATCTTACTTTCCAGTTGTGGGATAGAGAAAGAGTTGCCCAGTGTTCAGAGCTTTGCTGTCTCAGGCAGTGATGGTTTTATGCCAAGAAACAAGGTGAGAATTTCTTATTGGATACATGGTCAAGGAAAGTTAGGGGGAGGATTCATCAAGCCATCTAATAAGTTTCTTCAGCAAATTAAAATTAAATCACAAATCAGAGTTACAAGATGGGAGATTTAGATTTAATACATTGCATCTTGAACTGAAAAAGAAAAATTCCAAATGTTGACTGAACAAGACACAGCACAAAAGAACTATTACCTCCCCTAGATACTATACCTCTTTTAATGCAGCCTAAGAGGAAATTAGTTTTTGGGAACCACCATATTACATTATTATTATTTTTTTATCTTAGTCCACTAACACTCTTACGTGTCCCCAATCTTGTAATTATAAAATTAAACATTTTTAGACCAAATTACTTTTATTCCTATTAAACTTAATTTTACTAGATTCAAACTAGCTTTTTTAGGCTAGATTCATTTTCATAATGCTACTTAAAATTCAAACTAATTCAAGATTCATTTGAATTAAAACAATTGCCTGCTTTCTTCAAAAATACCAATAGCTGTATTGATTATTTACTCTTATTCTGAATGTGTAATCATATTATTTTCCAATAACATCAAAGAACAACAACCCTAGAAATGGTGGTTTTGATTTGGAAGGAAGTAAATCATTTTGAAGCAGGAAGCATTTCTTAGAGAATGAAAACATAGATAAAAGATCCTAGGAAAAAATTTTGTAACAGCATGAGAGTAGGGGAAAAAGTGCAAAGAGACTTAAGATAGACTTGGCCACTTCAAAATTTTGCCTGGGACTGTGTCTTTATTGGAGAAAAAAGAAAATACACCATCTCTTCCCTACTGTACTGCATCAATTCCATGCCTTTTCAAACGACATCAAACCTTTATTGCCTGATTTTGAGGTCTTGAATCTAACTGTATTTACCATCCAGTCCACTTCTTTCATAATGTTCTCTACACATAGAATTTAAGCTGTACCCTCTAAGACCTATACTTGCAATTTTTACCTTATCATGATGTATATTTTTAGGTTTGTTTTAATGCCAATATGAATGTCATCCAAAATCAATTCAGCTGCCATTGGTGGCTTTATTAGCCTGGGTTAGGACATCTCATTTTGTCAACAATTTTCTTGAAGCACAGAAAATGATTTTAAAAAGTTATAAGCAAAAGTTAGGCCATGGGGGCAGCTAGGTGGCACAGTGGTTAGAGCACCAGCCCTGAAGTCAGGAAGACCTGAGTTCAAATCTGGTCTCAGACACTTAACATTCCCTAGCTGTGTGACTCTGGGCAAGTCACTTAACCCCAATTGCCTCAGCAAAAAGCAAAAAACAAAAACAAACAAAAACAAAAAAGTTAGGCCATGGAAATAAGTTTTAAAAACACGAAAAGAATACTTTATCACTTTTCTTGTCTCAATCTCACTTTCAACCTTTCTATTTAAGCTTTTTTTTTTTTTCTTTAGTATCATAAATTTGTTTAGGGCTAGAAGAGATCGTGAAGATCACTGAGTCCATGTCTCTGATTTTACAGATACAGAAAGGCTCAGAAAGAAGTATTTTGACTCCAAATCTAGCACTTGTTTTTTGCATATTTATTTTTCCTGTTCTCTGTCACTTTTCCAGATATGTACACCTCTGTCATGATTGACATTAAGGTAAACTGAGAAACAAGATTCTAAATACACACAATTTATTAGGCTAGTAATAAAAAATAAATTGGATCAGTGGCCTTTGTTATTGACCAAAGACTCTGAGCGAGGGCTGACATGTTTTTTATAACAATAAGATAACCACAAAATCTCCAGTAATATAAGTATTCTTTTGTATTCTGATTGGCCCAATACTACATCATGACAGTCCTGTTTAGTAGATATTTTAATGAATAGGTGGGTTAAGAGTTATCTTAGCTTCTCCCTATTACTTTTTTCCTCCCAGGAATTGGGAGTAATTTTTAGGTGATAGAATTAGTCTGCAACTGCTTTCTTTGAACCAACTTGAATTTGAGTTAATAGGTAGGGGATGAGGTTATCCTGCCAAACTGCAAATTCAATCCATATTAGAACTGAGTCCCTGAGTGTATCAAACAAAAGTTTTCCAGGCAGTGGATGATAGATGTAGTTACCATGATAAGGAATTTGGATGTCCACCTTGTGGGAGAGTGTTAAACCCAGTAGTTGGGAGTAGAGCCACATTTATCCCTTGTTTCTTGCAACCTCCTAGGATGAAGGACCTATAAAGGGGCTCTAAGGTTACTAATTCCTACTTTTCAAGCTACTTTAAATACATAATCTACACTTTTAAGCTGTCATTTCCAGGAATGATGTTATAATAATTTTTCTTTAGCAGAGCAATTCAAATATGGCTGTAATAGGATCTGGGGTATTAATGTATAGAGTTACTTGCTACATACTTGTCCACTGATCAATTACCTTACTATCGTCTAAAAATGTTGGGGAGAATATTTTCATTCACTTTATTGAAGCACTCCTTAATGTGGTTCACCAGTGGAACATTTTGGTCATGTCTCTGAATTGTGTTCTTGCTAATAATTTTGTGTTCTGTGTTTAAAGTTTACCCAAAATATTATTGTCAGTGATTGGTCAACATAATATATTTGTAAAAGTCTTCTTCACATATTAATTTGTCTTTATTCTCTTATATTTAGCGTCATGCTTGACTCCATCATCTATAGCTATTCCAGCCTCTCCATTTATGCAAAAGCTTGGCTATGGCACTGGGGTAAATGTTTACCTTATGAAAAGGTAAGGAATATAAATAAACATTTTGTATATAACTGGATTCAGTTTGTTTTTTCAGGGGGTGAATCAGGAAATTTAATACAGAAATAAATTACTATACCATTTGCTGATACAATTGGAGTTAAGTGACTTGCCCAGGGTCACATGGCTAGGAAGTATTAAATGTATGAGATCAGATTTGAACTCAGGTCCTCCTGACTTCAGGGCTGGAGCTCTATCCACTGTGCTACCTAGCTGCCCCTTACTATACCATTCTCAAGCATTTGTTAGGTCTTTAAGTAGTAGTAATCTAGAAGGTGGGGAATTAGGAAATCCTCCTACCAATATTTTCTCCTGTTTTCCAGTCCTGTCATATAACTCTATTCTTGGGACTGAGGATACAAGAATTCTCAGTTTAATTTTTGGTATGCAATTTAGATTGTGAAAATATATCTCATATCAGAAAAAGAAATATTTGATAGTGAAAAGTATTGTTTAAATTTTAAAATGGATATCTTTTGTTTTTATATCATTGACATTTCTTAATATATCTCTTTATCTTTATTTATAAGGGCTATCCCTTATAAAAAAAAGTAAAAAAAACTCAGTTCATCAAAATTGACCAACACATCAAAGAAATCTGAAATAACTTACAGTTTCACACTTGTAGCTCCCTTCCAGCAAAGAAGGGTTTTTTTCTGTTTTTTAGGACTGCATTCAGTCATTATAATTTCATAGCATTTAGTTTTGTTCTTTCTGTTTATATTATAGCCATTATATATTTCCAGTTTTTGTTTGTTTCACTTTGCATCTCTTCATATAAATCATCCTATTTATCCTATTCATTTTTCCTGGCTTTATAATTTTCTGTTACACTCACGTGCTACAACTTGTTTAACCATTTCCCAACTGATGGATATCTACAAAAAGTGTTGTTTAAATATTGAAATAACTTTAATTCCTTATTTTAAAGTTGAAATTTTTATTGGGTCATTTACTTTTAGTGCTTTCTCATAGCCTACCTTCAAGTTTCTACAAATGTTTCATATGATATTTACTCTTTTAGGTCTCCCAAAGGTTTATCTCATTCTCCTTGGGCAGTGAAAAAGATTAATTCTAAATGTAATGATCATTTTCAAAGTATATATCAAAAGAGACTAACTGATGAAGCTAAGATTTTGAAAAACCTTCAGCATCCAAACATTGTAGGTAAGCTTAAAGAATTAATTTATAAGAAGTATATAACAGAATCTTCCTCAGCTTAGCTTCAAATTATTCAAACCATTTAACTTTTTTGTGTGTCTTGGGCCCCTTGGCAGTTTGGGAAAGCTTATGGACCATTTCAGAATAATGTTTTGTTGCCTATATTCTTAATTGAATGAAATGTTAAATTTCATTTAGAGGTTAGTAAAAATAAAAATGTAATTCTTTCCTTCCCTTCAGGGATCCATCAACCCTAGATTATGAATCCTGGTAATTTAAACCAGGGCTTCTTAAACTTTTTCCACTTGTGACCCTTTTTTAACTAAGAAATTTTTATGTGACCTGGGTATATAGATAAGTAAAGTAGTATACAAATCAAACATTTATGATAACAAATCATAATTTTGTGATCCCCCTCATTCAGTTACTAGACCTCTTGTAGTAAATTTACTGACATTTTGATGTTGTAACCTGATAGGATTAAAGTGATTATATCATGATCAGATCTGTGCTAGCTGATAAATTTTGCCAGGAGTTGGGAGGAGATAGTTAATATGTAAATTCAATTTTATAAAATAAAAATGTTGAGTTAGAAGGAACTTCTGCTATCATCTATCACATATGTACTTCTGGAGTTGATTTTTTTTTCTTTCATTTTTAACAAGTGTAAAGCTTGAAATTTATCCATATTGTTTTTTAACTTGCCTTTAGCATGGGAAAATTTTTTTGGATACTGATGTTCTCATATCCAATATGCTAGCTACCCCCAGCTTTGTCATTTGTAAATTTAATGAACAGACATTTTATGCCTTTATTCAAGTAATTATTAAGAAGGTTTTTAGGACAAGGTTAAGCACAGATTCCAAGGTTAGTCATCTAGAGCCTTGCACTTTGAGAGCAACTGGTCAACTAGTCCTGAATCTTATTTATTTGCATTATCTAATCCATATGCTCTCCATCCATAAGAATAATATAAGCTATTTGATCTAAAGTTTTGCTAAGATCTAGGCAAACCATAACCCATTATATTTTTCCCATTTAATTGGTAATCCTGTTGAAATGTTTAGATTGGCATTATTGCTTTTGATGAACCTTTGTTGACTTTTTGTGATTACTAGGATTTCCTTTCTACATGTTTACCAATCATCTCTAACATATCCATTCCAAAATTCTCCCAGGAATTGAATTCAGTATCTCTGACTTATAGTTTATAAGCTCTGCTCTTTCCATTTTTGAAAATCTGGAATATATTTGCCCTCCATTCTTTTGTGGTACCTCTCCTGTTTTCCATGATCTTTCAGATATCAACAGTGGCTTAGTTATTATATCTGCCAATTCCTTCAGGCCCTGAGGATGTAGTTCACCTGGGAGAGGTAACTTTAAACTCAGTAATGTCAGCTAGTGTTCCCTTACTTTCCTCTTACTTATCCTGGAAATCAACTCCCTTTTAGTTATTTTTGTTCTTATATTTCCCATGCAAAAGTTATCTTTGACAGAGAAAACAAAAGCAAATGAAGAATCAAGCAGCTATTATCCATTCATTTATATTATTCCTTGTAAATAAAATCCTTCTTTGATTCTCTCTTTTTCTCTCCATCTTAATTAAAAACAACAACAACAAAAAAAACATAGCACATCCTTTTTTTGTGTCTTTGGCTTCCTTTGACAGCTTCAATTTATTCTGCACTTTAACATTGCTAACATTGTTTTTAGAGGATCATTCCATGAATATAAGAATATTCATCCTTAACCTTTGTTGCTTAAAAATTAATTTTACTTTTTTATCTTAAAATCTGCTTTCTTTCTCCATCCTTCTCCTCTCCCACTCCTGCCAAAAAACACAAGCAAAACAAATATCCTCATTGGCCATGTTCCAAAAATATGTCTCAATTTGCATTTTGAGTTATTAATCTTTTTATTAGGAAATGGATACCAGATGTTATTGTTAGTTCTCTGAAATTCTGGTTGGTCAGTACAATGATCAGAGTTCTTAAGCCTTTCAAAGTTTGTTTTTACAATATTGTCTTTATATAAATTTGTTCTCCTTGTTCTGCTCATCTCATTCTGCATTGGTTCATAAAAATCTAAGTTTCTTTGAAACTGCTTGCTTCATCATTTCTTACTGCACTATAACATATTCTATCACATTTACCATAACTATTCAGTTATTCCCTAATTGATTGACATTCCCCTCAATTTCTAATTATTTGCTACCGTAAAAAGAGGGGCTATAAATAGTTTTGTACATGCTTAGAGTTTGCTTTGGTAAGAACCAATCTTTCCCTTATTCTTCATTATCCATCCCTTATTGCCTTTCTCCTTGTTTCCATTATTAGAGAAATGTATTTTTGTATCCTTTGACTAGTTCAGATGAGAATGAGATTCAATTGTCATCTGCTTCCCCAGTGCCTTCTTCCTTGTTGCTATAAACTTATACTTTTGCATACTTTGATATACGATAAAACTTTTTCCTAACCTTCCTTTCTTCCTCTTCCCACCCTAATGTTGTTTTTAGAGGACCAGTCCATTATTATAAGAATATTCGTTTTTAACCTTTGTTGATTAAAAATTAAATTTTATTTTTTATCCTAAAAAAAAAGCTCCTTTTCCCCATCTTTCCTTATTCCCCTCCCAAACTGAGATAGAGAAAAATAACTCAAACAAAACAAATTTCCTCATTGGCTATGTCCAAAAAAAGTATGTCTCATTCTGCATTTTGAATTTCTCACCCTTTTATCAGGAAGTGGGTACCAGATGTCATTGCTAGTCCTCTGAAATTCTGGCAGCTTAAGACAGAATAGTCCTTAACTCCCTCTGTACCCCGTAATGATAGGGTTCAGAGGAGACACATATCTCTCCATATTAGAATGTGAATAGGACAAGAAACTTTGGTTGTAGTGAATAAGTATGATGCTGTTAATTTTAAAAGATTTTTGAGGAAGTCGGTGATTAAAAAAAATAATTCTGTGAACTCCTTTCCATAAACCTTCAAACAATTTTAGAAAATGCATTAGGCCAAATTTTCATGAAATCCAGGAAAAGTCATGGTGAATCATTTGGCTAGCTTGGCATATGCAAACACTGGGGACGGGTTTGGATCAGGAGCATTTGGCATTTTGTGACACTCCAGCACCCAGGAAGAGATTGTACCAATGCAAGAGGTGGGTCCAAATTGGGACTTCGCCAGATCTATGAATCAGGGACTTCTTGCCTACTGTACAATTTCCCCCTGGAATGCTCTACCTGGTGCAGTGCTGGTCAGACCCCATCTCCAGTTTGCATACTAATGTTTCCCTGTGCTGACCTGGGTTAGTAAAATGGCTCATTGATTTTTTTTTTTCTTGGATTTCTCAAAGATTTAGTCTGGTGTGTTTTAGATCTTTCTGGAGGAGTCTAGAGGAAGCTTACTGTACTTCCACCTGCTACACTGCCATCTTAGCTCCACCTTTGTACATTTCTTTTTAAAATCTAAATTGATTTAGTGAGTTTTGTGCATCAACATCCATCTTTTCAAATAAGTCACATTTTCCTCTTTTCATTGGAATTTTGTTCTTGAGCATTTTCCATGTGTCTCAGACTGATTTCCCCTATAGTCCATGGAATTCTACCCATATTTTTTAACCCTTTAAAATCTGCTCTTTTAACATAGGAAGCATGTTAGACTGTACCTAGATATCTTCTTCTGTATAACAAACTGAGAGGCAATGGAACACCTTCTGTGTGTCCCTTCACCTCAAGGTTCCCATCATTTGTACCCCAGCAACCAGTTAGTGTGAATTAGATTCAAAATGGAATTTTCTTTTATTGATTCATCCATCTTTTAAAATTTCATACTTTTAAGGGATATCACTGAAACAAACCAGTACTTCATTTCTGTTTTGGTAGAAAACTCTAGCAGATGTCTGGATAATCTAAGTCCTCCATCACAAGTATAGCATTGATTCTGTTACCTGGATTTTAATATTTCTCAAGTTCTTCAACAATTTTTGTCCAGGTAGTATATAGTATATTCTAATAAGAGAATCACCTCTATTGACCTCCTCCTAAACATTGTCTATCATGCTTCCCACTCTGTGGTTCCTGGATTTTCTCATAGTAGTATGTATATCGGGGCATCTAGGTAGCACAGTGGATAGAGCACCATCCCTGAAGTCAGGAGGACCTGAGTTCAAATTTGGCTTCAGACACTTAACACTAGCTGTGTCTTAACACTTACTAGCTGTGTGTCCCTGGGCAAGTCACTTAACCCCAATTGCCTCAGCAAAAAAAAAGAAAAAAAAAAAGAGTATGTATATCTAGAACCAACAAGCTTCCTGCTTACTTATCATGTATATTCAAACAATTATAAAATAACTTATTTCCATTCCCCATTGCATATACACACATATACATGTAACTCCTTTGGCATTTAAATCCTTCCAAATTTGGCCTCTTTTTACCTTTCTTGTGCATTATTCCCTTCCTCTCTTATTACTGCTGTTTTGTTCTTATGCATGTACTGCATTTTCTGTTTCTATGCTTATTCTCCATCCCTGGAATTCTTTCTGCCCTCATTTCCCTTTCAGGCTACCTGACTTTATTCAATGATGAATTTAAACATCACCTTACGCATTTTTTTCTTTTTTCTTTTTTTACTCTGTTTTATATATATATATCTGTTTAATAAACATTTCCCATGTTAAAATGTAAGTTCCTTTAGGGATGTTTATTTTTCTCCATATTTTAGTACTTAGTGACACAAAAATGACACAAAGAAATCATTTAATAAATGTTTATTGATTGATTTTAACAGTCTTTGTTATGTATACTCTATCTTTGGCTAAGAAAAATTCAAATTACATTCTTAGGCATTATCTTTTTTTATCTGTTTCCCAAGGTTTGGTTTTGTTTTATTTTGTTTTTTGTTTTTTTTTTTCTGTATTCCTTACTTTTCAAGAAATGAGGAAGCTAAGTTTTTGCCTCCTATTCAGCTTCTTGTCCAAGCCTTCATAGCCATTTTCAGTAATTTTTAAGTTTCTTGTAAATCATTTCTTTTCAAATTACAAACCAGTTTTCCCAAATGCATTTGCAAAATTTTTATTGTTTAGTGGTGTCTAATTCTATATGATAAAAATCCCTGGAGTTTCCTTGGCAAAAATATTGGCGTGGTTTGCCATTTCTTCTCTATGTCTCATTTTACAGATGAAGAACTGAAGCAAATAGAGGGTAAGTGACTTATCCAGGGTAACTCTATAGAGTTAGCTGGTGTCTTAAGGTTGTATTTCCTTACTCTGGTAAGAAAATACCACTCTCTTTAAGGTTATCGTGCATATGCTCAAGCCCAAGATGGCAGTATGTGTCTTGCTATGGAATATGGAGGAGAAAAGTCTCTCAATGACTTAATAGAAGAAAGAAATACCAATTACCATTCTCCTTTCCCAGCTGCTACAATTTTGAAAGTTGCTTTACACATGGCTAGGGGATTAAAGGTAAGTCAATGCCATTATATTTAAAACTTTCATATAAAACACACATGAAGCAAATATACACATATAGTTGATGATATACACTTTTTACTTAAGCACATAGAGAACAATAGTTTTCTATGTCTAACAGTATCTTCATCAAATGCCTACATGTTTACTTACACAGTTTAGGTATTTCTGAGAAATGTCAGACTTTGCTTGCATTCTTATTTTTTTACACAGAAAGATCTATGTAGATGGTAATTACAGGGAAAACTGTTATTTTTTACTTATCAATTAGCTAATGCTAGATATTAAAATTTGTGCTCTCACTGTAGATCTTCAAATGACTAAACAATACCAAATAGTGAATCTTATAGAGAGCATATAAATCACTTAATTTGGAGTCTTTATAACAGAGGAATTAGGAGAAGCAGATTTATAAAGCACAATATTGTTTTGTTTTGTACTTATCATTATGTTTGACCAACTACATCTTTTTCCCCCCTGAGGCAATTGGGGTTAAGTGACTTACCCAGAGTTGCACAGCTAGGAGGTGTTGAGTGTCTGAGGTCAGATTTGAACTCAGGTCCTTTTGACTTCAGGGCTGGTGCTCTATTTACTGCACCAGACCAACTACATCATCAATTTTTTCTCTTCTAACCTAGCAAATAATAGCTTTTATTAAGTTAATTAATTATTATGTATGCTGTTACTATGTTACAGTTAACATAACACTGTCTACCTTTAGAAAGAATTAAAACATTTATCCATATTAGAAATTTCATAGATCATTATTCAGCACCATTGATGTTGCAACTCTTTCATCAATTCATTTTTGTCATTCTGCTTATGGGTGCTAATTATACAATGTCTTTTAGTATCTACATCAGGAAAAGAAGCTCCTCCATGGAGATATAAAGTCTTCAAATGTTGTAATTAAAGGTGGCTTTGAGGCAATTAAAATCTGTGATGTAGGAGTCTCACTGCCATTGGACGAAAATATGACTGGTAAGTAATTCTCTTCTGAGGGATTTGAACTAGGTTGTTTTGTTAGGATATACATTCCTTGAAGACAAGACTATATATTTGTATGTGTTTAGTATCCTATGGTATTTAAAGTATTTTACTTGCATTTTTCCTATAGGCTAAGAATTCAAATATTAATATCTAATTTCAAAATAATTCTAATTTTGATTTATAAACAAAAACGGGTTATAGAAGCACCCCTAGGAAGTTTCTAACAACAAAGCAGAGTAACTCAATTTGTGGCATAATCTTGTGAGGTTAGCTTTAGAGGTTTGTATCTGTTAGCAGCTACAGCATATCAATAGAGCATTTATTAAATACTTAGGCATGTGCTACATGCTAGGGGATACATATGTAAGCAAGATAATACACAGAGAGGAGTTGGAAAGAGGGTGACACATGTATGGTTGCATGGGATGGAATTAGCATGGAGGCTTCTCTTGGGGTTTCAGGGACAGTGCAAAGTTGCAACTGGAGAAAGAGAAAAATGATAACCACAGCTTGGGGAGAAGAATAGAAAGTTTTATATATAATATGAATTAATCCATTAATATTTATTGAGTAGTATATTCATAGAGCTAGAGCTGGAAGGGGGCTTCAGAGACCATCTAGAATCAATTTAGGGATGAGGAAATGGAAGCCCTGGGTTAAAAAAAAATAGTATCATTTCTACCATCAAGGTACCCATTTCTACCCATTACTAGTTTACTAAAAGCAGCATTAAAAAAAGTTTACTAAACAGTAGTTTCTAAAGAGTCACTGAACAGTTTCTTAGTATTTCAGAATTGCTTTTAAAGGAGGCACCTGAAAGTGATTTGTGCCCTACCTATCCAATTGCCTTCGGACTATTAATTCATTGCTATTCTACTCCATCATTCCCTAATTAAGAACCATAGATAATGTATTTTCCACAACACTTGCTACTGTGCCTGATAATTATTGCTTGATTGAATGATGTTGGATATTCTACAGCGCATGGTTATTAAATAGTAAATAGTAAAATCTCAGGGATGCATATTGAAATGTTGTTAAGGGCTATATATAACTAGAAAGATAGATGCATCATTTAGCAAGAATAAGAGACAACAGAAGGGAAAGCTAGATGATGATATACTGTTGGATTCCTCAAGTTACTAAATAACCACAAGAAGAAAGGTTTCCAGTGAGTTGGGTTGATCCTCTGAACAACTGGTGGGATAATAGAGAAAAATATCACACAGGACAAGAAGGCTAGATGATTTTGATTTGGTTATTTGCATTTGTATCATTACTTCACTAATTTTTTAAAATTCAGATTTTTTAATGTATAGATAATATTGGTAGTTATAGCTGGGTTTGTTAAATTTTAGAAACAAATTTGAATCTTATGAAATTTTGTGCTATGTAGCCATTCACTAAAACATTTTCAAATTGCTAATTCTTATCATATTTCCTAAAATGCTTCTGGGAATATCTGTTACCTTTTTCTTTTAAAAAAAGAAAAATGCTATCTGGTAGATGAAGTGGCATTGATTCAGTTTTGCATTGAAGCTGTGAGTAATAGACACACTTAATATCTCAACATACTTTTTCCTTTCAGTGAGTGATCCTGAGGCGCATTACATTGGCACAGAACCCTGGAAACCGAAGGAAGCTCTGGAAGAGGGTGGTATTATTACTGATAAAGCTGACATATTTGCTTTTGGGCTAACTCTTTGGGAGATGATGACCCTAACTATTCCACACATTAATCTTCCAGAGGATGATGATGAAGGTATGTAAATGTGCTACTGTCTCACAGACTAATCTTGTTTATTTATTTTAGCTTAAAGGGTAGTCTGTAAAACATGACATGTATACTTTATGGCAAACGATTCATATTCAATATGTATTTGTGCTTAGCTAACATGAAAAAAAAACATTTTATTGTATGATTTAGTAGCTTATTAAAAACATCTTTTCAGTATTTTTGAGACATGCAAGTATGGCCTGGTACCACACAGATACAATAAATAAAAAATAATGCAGATAATTCTGTAATATATATATCAAAATTTTTCTAGAGAAGAATGTTTGATGTGTAGGGGCACCCATTATTCCAATATACTGAGAATGCTTAGTTGCCAAATACTCTGACCTCATGATTCATAAATTTGCCAAAACATATTTAAACAACTAATTCAAAGCATTTTTGCTAAAGGCTCTTGTTGACATCTATTCATGTTTCCTACTCATAAGATAAGAAAATGTGGTCTGTTGTACAAGCTGACATAGCACAATTAGGATAAACTTTAAATTAAGATGATTGGTGATACTGTGTCCACTAGAATTTGTCTCAAACTTCTTGACAAGCATTTCGTTTGCTCTAATGGAGAGAACTGAGAATCAAGTGACTTAATTTAGTAATAGAATACCTGTTTAAGAACACTACAGTTCGCAAAGTACTTTTTAGTCCCAGATATATTTTTGTCAATCCTTTGAAGTTATTTCACCTCTGGGAGTTAGTTTCCTCATCTGTAAAATGAAGGGAATGAACTAAATGAGTACTAAGCGCCCTTACAATTCTATGATTTTTTGGACTTAAACTAATTATCCATGATTACTTATATTAATTTTATATCTCTAATTTTATTGAGCAGACAAAACTTTTGATGAGAGCTTGTTTGATGATGAAGCATACTATGAAGCATTGGGAACAAGACCAGCCATTAATATGGAAGAATTAGATGAATCGTATCAAAAAGTGATTGAACTGTTTTCTGTTTGCACTAATGAGAATCCTAAAGATCGTCCCTCAGCTGCACACATTGTTGAAGCTTTGGAAATGAATATGCAGTGATTATGTAGGGTTCATTTTCTTGTTGTTGTTATTGTTGTTGCAAACCTTGTGACTGGCTGATGCATCATTACATTATTAACAATCATAGATTTGTATAACCAGCTGAAAGCTATTATTATACCAATATTTCATTATTAAGGTTTTCTGATATAATCTAAGAAGAACTGAAAAGCTTTCTTAGAATTGAATTAGTCTTTAACACTAGGATGCTCATTTTCTATTTATGATGCTTATCTTTTAGAAGTGTTGATGTTAGTGGGTTTATATTATATTCTACATGGCCATATATCTATTAAAAAAGTTCATGGGAAGTTGCTTTATAGGCTTAAAACACTGCCAATAAAGTGTGGTTAGGCTTGGTATTGAATTGTTTGGGGGTAAAATGGCCATTTTTAACATCTATAATAAAGTTATTTCCTTATAAAACTCCCATTTTCAAAAGGTTGATAGAATTTTTATAGAATAAAATATCTCAGTTCAGGAAGGTTTACATATTTTAAAATTTTCAATCTTTTGTTTATATTTGCCTGATGTGGCAATTAAGCATAAGCAATGGAAACTAAGAGAATTAAATTACATTTTGAAAACAACAACAAAAATATCCTGGCTGCTTCTCCCAGGATTCCTTTTCAAGACTGATCATTTCTTATTTGAATGAACTGCTACAACTCTCTTTAAACTCTCAGGATCTCTACCTGAAAGTTTCTATTTATAAGTCACAGATTCATGTTTTGGTTATAATTTATTAAACTATCTTAAGTTATTTGGTTTCTCCTTTATTTTTCATTGTTAGTTATAACTTCTATTTCATAAAAAGAGATGGTTGAAATAATGAAAACATTGAGAAAAGTTAACATAAAAGTCAATTGAGTTAGTGTATGTGGATGACTTCCAGAAAGATGGTGGAATGTGTGAACAAACATTCTATCCCTATCACTTCAAAAAAAAGACAAATATTTAGTACAGAAACATGGTCTAAGAAATAAAGATAGGAAATACTTTTTTACATAAGTAGTCTTCTAAAATAATATGAGAAATGTTCATGAATAATTCAGTCCCCCAAGTATGGCCTTCATGACCAACTTTGATAGATGAGTGTCAGCTTTGATTGTGGTAACTTCTGTACTGTCCGTTTCAGCAGTGATACAGTTCAATTCCTGTCAATACCCCACCACCAGGGAAAGCACTGAACAGTCCCAACACCATCATGAAAACAGTAGGCCCCTGAGTTTTGAAGACATCTAGTAGCACAAAGCCAATGGAAAAGATGAAGTTTCCATAAGAGGAATGAGCTATGTTGTTCCCTGTTTATGAAATATCCTGGACTATCTCCAATGTGAGAAAAGCTAAAGAGTTAAGGAAATTAATAAAATGATAGAATACCTGGAATTGAAGAGGAATGGAAGGTAGCAAAACTTTAACATGTACTTACTGTGTGGACTTTCAGCTTTGTGCTAAATGTTGAGGAAGAGAGAGACCTTAAATGAGTCTCCTGCAAGTCTCTTGAGACTTCGCCCAGCCCTTAAGAAACCTGGAATCAAGTTGGAAGCTAAGATATCAACAAAGATATGTAATATTAAATAATGGGTTTCAGTTAAGTGTCAGTTTTACTCAAAACCAACAATGCCATGTGAGATTTGAGAAGGGTCACTACTACTTGAAGAGGTCAGGAAAAGCTTTAATGGAAGAAGAAAGCTTTGGTGTTAAAAGAATGGGTACAGAGGTGGCTTGGGATTTCCTTTGTATGGGCAGGTAGGTGTGAAAACAGTGTCTCCTATTGGAAGGAGATGTCTTGTTTGATTAAAGCATAAGTGAGAATGTAATGAAAAAAGGCTAAAAGTTGACTTCAGATCATGGAGGACCTTGATTACAAAGAAGAGGAGTTTCAACTTTCTAAGGCAGTAAAAGTCACTGAAAACTTGAAGCAGAATTTCTAAGAGGGGGTCTATTCAATACACATTGTGGAATTAGAAGGACCCAACATAATTTTGAGTAGCAAAAAAGGAAAGAATGAGAAACTAGAGGTTTCAAACATGAACTGAAGCTTAATTGAAAGGGATGGAGGAAGGAATAAATTCAAATATAAATAATTTTTTTTAAGGAAAGAGTGAAAGATAGTGGATGGAAGAGGTTGAAATCAAAGCGTTTTGGATTGAGGAGCTCTGAATATATGGGCAGATGGGAAAGAATGGGGGAGGGTGTAACATGATCCTGGTATCTTAGAAAGTGAGACTATCCCTTTCATATGGAAAGTTTGATTGCTTAAAGGGACAAAAATGACGGCGTAAGGAAAGCAATAAACAATTTTTCAGATAAAATATTGCAGAGACTGTCTTTGAGACTCTGAAAGAGAAGTGTCCCTCAGATAAATGTGCTGAGTGATTGAAGTAATGGTGGCTGCTGGGCATTGTGGTCCTTAAGGTCATTAAAGGTCATTTTTCATGTTTTAGAAAGGTTATAACAAATATGAACCAAATAACTGGGAACCAATGGGGGAAAAAAAACTGTAAGGATAAACCTGACAGAAAAGAGCTAAGGCAGAGATGTGTTCGTGCTTATGAGGTGGCAAAAATCTGAGGCATCAAAAGCTTATGTCCTAGTAAAAGAGCAGAAAATGAGAAGAGGAAGCAGGCCCCTAGAAAATCTGAGCTAACAGGCTTTACAGTAGTTTTGCTGGAAACTGGGTTGACTGGAAGGAAAGGCCCACTGGAAGAGAGATGATTACTCCTGCTGTTGTATGGAGAGTTGTCTGAGCTTACTCAGTTAATGCCATTTCTAGCCTGGGAGAGGGATTGCCCTCTTTAAAAAAAAAAAAGAATGAGGTTTTGCATCTGCTTTGCTGTGAGAAATAGCTTAGATTTTCTGAGAGCTGATTTGAATCAGAGCAGACTCCATTGATGTTTGAAGGGCTGACTGGGGAAAAGCTGAATGGCCCTATTATCTATAGCTTGAAAAAAACAAAGCAGATCTGTCAACTTTAGAAGTTCTTCAGCTTAAGGAAACTATCACTGAAGGAGTGTAACACTATCTTAGCACCCTGTCCAAGCTGACTACATGCTAAAAGAGTTTGTCCCTGTTGTAGTTGCCTGAGAAGTACTTTTGCTCAGCCTGTGATGGATATTGCACATTGCTCTCTAAGGAGACCCAGACTTCAAATTGAAGACTGGTATCCAAAGTGGTAATTTGCCCTAGGCACATAGATTTCCAAACTCATGTACTTCCTTGCTAAATTTCTGTAAAAGTGAGCACACTCTCTCCCATCCATACTGTGTGTAAATCTTGGATGTTTACATGTACTATTTTAATTTAATCCTACTTTGCTTTCTGTTAAGGAAGTCTTATGATTATTCCTGCTTTTGTCTCCTATTAAGTTAAATCTTATGGTTATTTTTGCTTTTTCTGTCTAATTAGTCTTTCTTTTTTTGTTAAGTTAGCATTTTTTATGAGTAGTTTTATGATGACTGAATGGTCAGAACCAAGGCCAGATACTGAAGAGAAAAAAGGAAAAAAAAATCAGACTTTCTGGCATGAGGGCAGGAATGTGGCATGTCAGCCAGCCCAGAGAGTAGGGAGGGCGAGTGACTTGTTGGGTGCTATGCCCACAGGCTATGTGACTTGTGTTTGCAGGTGTAAGGCTATGCCTGGGTGGTAAGATCTAGGTATAGCTAGTAGTGATTAGCCTTAATGGATGGTAGGGATATCTCTTCTGTGATTATCAAGGAGAGGGTTGATGATGTTAAAGGTTTAAAAAAAATAGGAACTTCTTGGTGGGAGGAAATGTAGGAAAAAATAGTAAAAAGTGCACAGCAGAGAACAAAAGAGAACCTACAAGGAAGCAAAGAAAAGATGAACATCTCTGAACACTATTATTTATCATAGAGGTTTTCTTAAAATGGAAATTAATTGCTTTGTATTTTAAATCCTTATGTTCTGCTGTGCACAAAGCAATGTTTTTCTTATATTTAAGTTTAAAATACATTTTTTTACAAAGTAGGAATATAAGCAGGGAAATTCAGCCCCAATCTTATGAGTGCACTAAACTAGGTTATCTATTGAAGAGTTGAAGTTGGAAACACAAAAATGAAAATAGTCATTATGACTAATGAGATAAAATGTCAGTAAAAGTAGGATAGGATTGCCAAGCAACTGAAATTATGAATCATGAATCTTTAGTGGGTGAAATCAGGTGAATTTCAGGAAGAGAGACATCTAATTGTGGTAATTGGCAGGTTGAGAATAGAAGATTATGAGACTGTTCTAGGATAATAGTGAACTGTTAAAATGGCACACCATGTGATCAAGGTTACATATAGGAAAAAGGGAAACTAAATTAAGAGAATAGAAGCATAGGGCATGATATGGATGAAGAAGAGTGTGCAAAGTGGATGGATGATGATTGGAAAATGGAATTTCACTGTTCCAATCTTAGAGATGGGGTACATTACAAGGAATAGTGTAAATAAATTACAAGGAATTTCGAGGTCTGTTGTGGAAACATTGGCATGGGGCTAAAGTGCATGAGGTGAAAGCAATTGAGAGTTAAGGAGGCTGAGATAGTTCACATCAAAGGGGTTGTCTTTGTAAATATTTGAAGTCCCTAAGAATAATAGGGATAAAGTGGAAAGGAAAGTACTAATCAAATCTAGTCAATAAGCATTTATTAGGCTTCTACTATGTACAAGATCAGAATTCAAATATGGCCTCAGACACTAGTTGTGTAACCCTGGGCAAGTCACTTAACCCTTATTTGCCTCAGTTTCTCTTCTATAATATGGAAGACACTGAAGAGGTAAATAGTAAGCTTCTCCCGTATCTTTTTCAAGAATAACCTCATGAATAGTCTGAACAATAGCATGCAAATCTGCTCCATAAAAACAGATTTTAAAGATAATTCCTCTTCTAATGACTTTTTCCTTAGCCACAACCTATCCTCATACTTTGTTGCAGCCTTTTTTGTAGTGACAAGGAACTGGAAAGTGAGTGGATGCTCATCAGTTGGGGAATGGATGAATAAATTATGGTAAATGAATGTGATGGAATATTATTATTCTATAAGAAACAATTATTAGCAGACTGATTTCAGAAAGGCCAGGAAAGACATGAATTGATGTGAGCAGAACCAAGAGAACATTGTGCAAAGTTAACAAGATGATGTGACAATCAACTCTGATGGACTTGATTTTGAACAATGAGGTGATTCAAAAGAATCCAATATACTTGGGATGCAAAATGTCATCTGCATCCACAGAACTATGGAGACTGAATGTGGATCAGAGCATAATATTTTCACCTTTTTGTTGTTGGTGTTTTTTCTTGTGGTTTTTTCACTTTTAATATGATTTTTCTTGTACAACATGATGAATATGGAAATATATTCAGAAGAATTGTACATGTTTAACCTATGTTTAGGAGAACTGCACATGTTTAATCTATTTTGGATTGCTTGCTGTCTTGGGAAGAAGGGAGGGAGGGAAAAAATTTGGAACACAAGGTTTTGCAAAGGTGAATGTTGAAAAAACTCAATGCATGTATTTGGAAAAATAAAATACAATAATAAAAAGGGGGATTTGAATGGAAAAAGCAGAAGTCCTAGTGAATTTCCCTTGATGCCCTTACCTCTCCCTAGATGCTATTTTAGGAGGTTTTAATTAAGCCATGTTGTGATCTTCCTTGAACACAATAAATCAGTGGACCTATTGATTTTAGTACTAATTTGTCTAATTCTGGGAAGCTGAGTTAGTCCTATCAATTAACCCTAATAAGGGCATTGTGTTAGTCCTTGGAGATACAAACAAAATGAAAATAGCTCTTGCTCTTTTGGAGGTAGGATTATATTTTACTAGAGGGTGGGGATGGGACAGGATACAAACATAAGCAGATAAGGGGAGAGAGCACTGAATCCATCAATAAGCATTTTTTGAGGCTTAGAACATACAAAATATTGAGGACACAAAAGGCAGAATCAAAGTTTCTATCAAGAAACCTCTAATGGTAAGTAAAGAGTAAATGGAAGGGACTAGGCATTCGCCACTAAGGGACAGAAAAACCACTGGAGTAGGTAGAATTTGGAGCATCTTGAATATTACATGTAAATATGTGTATATAAACAAACCATGCAAATATACATGTGTATATATGAATCATCCTCATGCATAGAAAAGATAAATAATCCATAGAAGTTGATGAGATCACTAAGCAAAATTGTATAGAGTAAAAAGACCAGGGTAGGGAGGGGAGGTTAGTGGGTCTTTACTGGATGAAAAACTAGTGGAAGAAAGCCATCTTGTCATAAAAACCAAGTGAGAAAAGAGGTAATTAACAATCTGAGGATTGAGAAAAGGACATTAGATTTGCTAAGAGATCACTAACTTTGGGCAATTTCGATTGAATGATGAAGTTGGAATTCTAGCACGTGATTAAGAAAAGAGAAAGCATTTAGTATAGGGCACCTCTTAAGTAGTTTAGCTGAGAAAAGAAGGGGGTTTGATTATAGCTTGATAGCTAATAGGATCAAAAGACTTAAGGATGGGAGAGCAGAGAATGAGCCAGTAGATGGGGAGAGATTCATAAAATGGGGATGATCATGAAGACAATCTGCTAGGAAAAAAGAGGATGGAAAGGGGGAAATAGGGCATATAATATTTATGTGCCAAGGCACTGTATTAACTAAAAATCTCATTTAATCCTCATAGAAACCCCACCAGGTGCTATTATCCCTATTTTATAGATAATGAAACTAGGGCAAACAATTTAGGTGGCTTGTCCGGGATCATATAGTTACTAACATTAGACTTGAACTCATCTTCCTGACTCTAGACACTCTATTCATATGTAGAGAGGCTGCCCTTGGCGAGGACAAGGGTTACCTCTTCAAGAGAAAGATGTCTATTCGAATGATGACAGTGGAGTAGTAGAGTAGATGGGAAAAGTAACTGTCAGCAAATATCAACTTTTCTTTTAAATTGAAGTATGAGACAATGCCTTATGTGAAGCTTGAAGAGATGAAGTTTGACATACTTGGGGAAAGGTGCAATAACACTTCAATTAATAATATGCTTGCTTTGCTTCACTGAGGGACCAGATGAACTTTTGATAGCTTAAATTACTTGGTGGTCCTAAAAAACTGTTTCATGAGTTTTTACAGCTCGTTCAGTAGTATTTGAAAAGGAGAAAAGGAGTTGGATGGTGGGAGAAATTGAGAGTTGTAGTTAGACAAGGTATGATCAGAAGTAGAAAAGAGGGTAAGAGTCTAAAGGGTAAGAAAATATAGAGTTGTTTCAATCTAGGGAAGAAAGTTATAACCATTGCAGGGAGATAGTCTGGGAAAAAAATAGAAGGGAGAGAAGAGAGAAGTCATGATCATGAAGAAGAGGGAAATAAGTGATAAAAAATTATCACTCAAGTTTCAGAGTTCATGAAGAATGGCAAGTTCAGGATATAAGTATCTCTGTATAGCTGAGATGAAATGCAAGAGTAGTAAGTCATGAGAATTGAATAGGTTGAGAAACTAGAAAGTAGGGTATTTGAAGAAGCACCATAATTTATGTATCCTAAGGGCAGGAGGTCCAAAATGGAGATTGTAAACCAGGCACTGAGCTCATTGAGAAAGGATGAAGAATGTCCTAAGGGTCAATAGAAAATAGTCACCAGGACCTGGAGAGGGTGATAAATTTGTATAATGTGAACCTCAAATGAAGGTTGCTTAGTGAAGGTGGTAGGGGAAAGGAGAGTTTGGAAGTGGCAGTGGGCAGCAAGGAGTATTCTGATTCTCCTACAGCAGTCAGTCAGGGAGTATGAGAGACAGTAGCCAGTACTGGAAAAGGATGACAAGAATATCAGCAGGAGAGATCCAAGGAGGGCCACAAGATGGAAGGAATGAAAAACAAGAGGTTTAAGATTAAAGAGAAGTGTATTAAAGAATTTGGAAGGGGTGGGCAGATCTAAAGAGGGAATCTTCTGGGGTTTGCATATGCTCACGTTGTGTCTGTCATATTTTGGTAATTCTTTCAGTATTTCAAACTTTTTCATTGTCATGGTGATCTTTGATGTTACTATTTAATTTTTGGAAGATGCTATGAACCATAACCAATATAAAATGGCAAACAACAATATATGTTGTGTGTGTTCTGACTGCTCCATCAATTGGCCATTCCCCATCTCTCTCTTTGGGTCTCTTTATTCCCCAAGACACAATATTGAAAAATATTACCTAAACTTAATTCATAAAGTAGTGTCAGGGATTGAGATGATTGACTCCAATTTTGAAAGAATTTGTATCATGAGCAAAATGCTATCAAAAGCATTTCAAGCTACAGAGAAACTTTTGTGAAAGGAAGTTAATTGGTATGGCAAACTTCAATATTGTCTTGTTTTAAAAAGTTGTCATAAAAAGTTGTCATAAAGTTGTTTAAAAAGTTGTCATAAAGTTGTCACCCCATTCTTCAGCAACTACCACTCTGATCATTCAGCAACTATCAACACTGAAGCAAGACTTCAAAAGTTTAAAAAAAAATTATAACTCACTGAAGGCTCCAATGATTGATACTAATTTTTTTTAGCAATAAAGTATTTAGGGTACATATACTGGATTTTTAAAACAATACCATTGTATACCAATGTATACAATATACATTGCAATAGACTACAGTATAGTATAAGTAAGATTATATATACATGGGAAACAAAAAATTATTTTATTGTAATATTTACTTATTATAGTGATCAGGAATCAAACCCACAATAACTCCCAGGCATATCTATAGAAACAATGATTATAGATAACTTTTTCTATAGGAGAGATAAGATATAGAATTATAGCTTGAGATGGTAGGGTCAAGATTTTCAAAGGATAAGGAAATCTGGGAATGTTTGTAGGCTGCAGAGAAGGAGCCAGTGGATAAGGAGAGATTGAGCATTGGAGAGAATAAGGATGAACAAAGGAAGATTACTACAAGAGAAGATGGGAATGTATGAGACCAAGGTGCTGACCTTGGTAAGAAGGACTAGCACTTCAACAGAAACTGGAGAAAAGAAATCTAAGTCACATCTTAGAAAATCATGAAGGAAAAGGGATTTTGAGAAAGGAAGAAACATCTTAGAAAATCATGAAGGAAAAGGGATTTTGAGAAAGGAAGAAACAAACACTCATCATGTGCACTAGAAATACAAATACAAATCAAAAAAAAAAGAAAAAAAAGACAGAAGAAAGGATGGGAGTGGACCCTGAGGAAATGTATATCATGGTGAATTCCATGAGGTTGGAAGTCTGTTCCATATAGTGGAGGCCCCAGATGCTAATGGAAGTTCCAGGATGAACAAGCAACTGAGAGAATATTTTCCCCCCACTTAATAGTATTTTTTTCCAATTCCATGTAAAGATAATTTTTAACAAGCATTTTTGTATGATTTTGAGTTTCAATTTTTTTTTCCTTCCTACCCAAGACACTAAGGAATCCAAGATAGACTACCATGCATAATCACACTAAACATATTTTCCATATTAATCATGTGAAAAAAGAATCAGATTAAAAGGGAAAAACCATGAGAGAAGAAAACACATTAAAAAAGTAAAAATAGTATATTTCAATCTATATTCAAACTCCATATTCTTTCTCTGAATTTAGTATTTTCCATCATGAGTCTTTTGGAATTGTTTTGGATCACTATACTATGTACAATGTTCTCCTGGTTCTTTTCACTTCATTCAGCATTAGTTCATGTAAGTCTTTCCAGGTTTTTCTGAAATCATTTTATATATATATATATGTATATGTGTGTATAATATTCCATTACATTCATATAACACAACTTATTTAGCCATTCCCCAATTAATAGGAATCCCCTCAATTTCCAAATCTTTGCCAGCACAAAGAGTTGCTAGAAATATTTTTGTATATGTAGGTCCTTTTTTCCTTTGTTATGATCTCTTTGGGATATAGACCTATAATATTATATATAATGATATATAATATTGTTGGATCAAAGGTTATGTAGTGTTTTATAGGACTTTGGGCATGGTTTGAAATTGCTCTCCAGAATGGTTGGATTAGTTCACAACTTCACCAACAGTACATTAGTGTCCTAGTTGAGAATATGTTTTTAAAAGTCCAGAGGAAGCCAAGAATAGGACTGGGAAGGAAATGAAGGTAGACCAAACTTGGAGAGTATGAATGATGAATGAATGAATTAAAAAGCATTAAGAGAAAAAATAAAAACCTTTTTATTTTTATTTTTTTCCTTTAATAAAAAAAGCATTAAGGTCTTATAGTTAATATTTACTTCACAATTCTATATAGCTTTAAGGTTTGCAAAGCACTTTGTTAATATTTTATTTTCACAACCACCCTGGGAAATGCTATTATTTCCCTCTTTGACAAAGAAAGAAATGGAGTCAGACACAGGTTAAGTGTCTTGCCCAGGGTCACATAGCAAGTATGTGTTTTTGGTCCCATTTGGTGTTTAGCCATCCCCACAAACAGACAATTGAGAGAGAGGTAAGAGGCAGCATGTCCTAGGCAAGTCAAATCAAGACCACCTTTTAGATCATGATATAGCCCAGGACCCTCAACCCAAGTCATCCTAAATGATGGCACTTTGCTGTCTGACGCAGCTGAAACTGCTACATGTTGTGTTCTCCATTAGAATGTGAGCTCCATGAGGGCAGAGACTGTCCTTTTCTATTTGTATCCTCAGGGCTTTGTCTATAGTAAGCACTTGAGACAGGTGACATAGTCCATAAAGCTCGCTTTCTTTGCTCCCCGGGATAATGGCCGTGGGGGACAAGCTAGAGGCAGAAAGTGGGTGGGTGGGCACTGCCACTCTTGGGCTTACCTGGCAAAGAAAATAGGCCCCTTCTCCACAATGATTGTTTCCCTCGGTGATGGCTATAGAACCCAGGGTAAAAGCTGAGACGTCACTAGACCCATTGCCCTGAACTTGAAAGATCCAAGGAGGGGGCTCAACTCTGGGAAATGAAGAGCAGAACAAGAATGTAAGGGCCCTTGCACAAAGACAAGCAGAACTGACCACCCCATCCAAAAAAATCAAGAAGGATTAGGAGCTTGGTTCTGGCACAAAGTTCTGCTTCAGGAATTAAATCTGGAGAGCTGAGTAAAAGAAAATATCAACCAATATGAAAAAAAATATTGCAAATTTAACTTCATAAAAACTTCAAATAAGATTCCAGAAAAATACTTTCTACAAGTATTAAATGAATTAAAAGATATGAAGATAACAAAAAGGAAGAAAAAGGAAGGAAAAGACTAAAAATTGGAAGAATTATGCTAGATTATATGAGATCCTGGCTCCTTGGTATTCTCTTTCTAGTTGTTGCAATATCTTTCCTCTTTGACTTGCAACTTTGGATTTTGGTTATAATATTCCTGGGAGTTTTAGTTTTGGGATTTCTTTTAGAAGGTTATTGGTGGATCTTTTCTATTTTGCTTTGCTTAATAGTTCTAAAAGGTTCAGGCAGTTTAGATTTCTTGAAATAGGATGTATAGGATTATTTTGTTCAGTATTCAGATAGTCTAGTAAATCTGTAATTTTGTCTTGCAGGTCAGTTGTTTTCACCATATTATTTTCTTCTGTTGTTTTGTTTTGTTTTGTTTTCAGCCTTTTGTTTGGCTTGTATTTGGTCTTATTGAATTTTCAGTGAGGTTGTTTGGGTAAGATTTTGTACCTCTTGTGCCAACCTTTTAATTCTCTTTCCAAGTTGATTTTATAGCTCTCGTTTAAGAGCTCTCAAGCATTCTCATTCTACTTTATTTTTTTAAACTTTTCATCTCTTCTAGGAATTCACGTTGAGTTTGTGAACAAGCTTTTTCTTTGAGGCAATGCTTTTAGATATTTTGGAATCATTCTCTTATTCCGAATGTCTTGAGTGTTCCTGCTACTGATTGTTAGTCTTGGGGGAAGATGTTCCCATCTTCTAGCCTAATTTTTGATCTTTGACTTGTTAGGACTGAGCTGTGACAATTCTGGACAGTCCTGTAGCTGCTTGCTTGAAGTACTGAATGTTATGTTATTCCAGGATTTCGGGAACAATCATTCAGAAGACCTGCAAACTTCCAGAGCTCCCAAAGATGTCTGATTTGGGCTGTCTGATTGCTTGTATTCCAAGGAAACCAATGATAAACTCCCCATATATACCCCCAAATATTTTTGGTACTTTTTGTGATCACAGAGATTAGAAAACAACAAATTGTGTTTATTGAATGTAATGGAATTGTACTATAATGTAAGAAATGATATGTGATGAATACAAAGCAGCATAGAAAGATCTCTATGAACTGATGCAGAGGGAAGCAGGGCCAAGAAAACACACAATTATAAAATGGAATCATAAAAAATGGGGCAAAATTATAAGCAAGCATGTCTTGAAAGGAGGGATAAAACGCTCTCACCCATTTTCAGAAGTGGGAGAGCCATGAATGTAGTGCATTAAGGGAGAAGGGGAAGGGAATAAACACTTAGTGTCTACTTTGTGCCAAACACTGTTATAAGTGCTGTGTGATTATCTCATTTTATCCTCACAATCCTGAGGCAGATGCTATTATTCACATTTTATAGTCAAGGAAACAAGCAGAAGAGAGCTTGAAGGATTGCCCAGTGTCATATACCTAGTATCTGAGGCTGAATTTGAATTCAGATCTTCAAGCCCAAAATTGTCTTGACTTGTATTGACAAAATTCTTTACATATATTTTAGATGACTTCAGATAAACTTGCTTCCCCCTCCATTTTTTTTGTTTTACTCTCTAATTTTGGCTACACTTGCACAAAACCTTTTTTATTTCATACAATTACCCATCTTATGCCTAATCTTGTTCTCAATTATTCATAATTTACCTATCCATAAGTCTGTTAATGACTCATTATTTGTTACTTTTTTTTTTTTTTGTCTAAAAATTCTGTTATTTTGGCTCTCTGGGAGGGAAGGATGCTGGCAAAATACATAAAAATGGAAAGCCTGGGTTGCAAGAATAGGATGGCTCTACACTAATGCTCGCCTGGTACATAAGCTTTATTAAACATAAAAAAATGTTCAATCTCTTTTGTATAACATTTTAAAAATATAATAAAACATGATAGTTGAAAAAACATGTAAAACCATAATCTAATATTAAGGTTGTATGTTCATTTAGGATATACAATGGAATGATACTGTAAGGTATTAGTCTAAACCTAATTTCTCAATTAAGTTTCCAGTTTTCTCAGCAGCTTTAATAAGTTTTCTCCTAGGTAAATGTTTTACAATATCAAAAATTGGGTTATGGAATTTTCATTGATCTGTTGATTAAACAATTACCATAGTTTTGATGGCTGCTGTTTTATTTGATGTCTGAAAATGTTACACATATAGTCAAGCTAAACCAATTCTTATAGTAGCTGTGTCTAAAAACAAAATTTCAATTTATACATGAGTCTATTTCTATTTGGAAGCATATTTTATTATGAGTCCCCTGGAATCATGGCTAGTCTTTTGTATTGATCAAAGGTTCCTAAGTCTTTCAAAGTTATCTTTAATATTGTTAGAATAAAGTTATTCACATTCTGCTCCTTTTTTTTAATCAATTCATTCAGATTTCAAAGTTCTCTGAAACCATTCTCTTTATAACTTTATTTTGGTACATATGGAACCTTTTTCTCTCTCTGATCTCTGGAGGTGTTAGGCATAGTGGCAGTATGGCTATATCAAATTCAAGTAATTTAACAAATCTTTTGGGGCAGTTCCAAATGGCTTTCAAGAAGGCTGGACCAGTTTACCAATTCACCAACAGCTGTTAATTCAGGACACTTTCCCCATTCCTTTTTTAACTTTGTCATTCTGAGGATTGTGTAGTAAAACCTCAGTTGTTTTAATTTGCATTTTTCTAATTGTTCTTACTAGAATTTTGTAAGCATTGACTGGATAAATCATTTGTTGTAGGACTACAACTATAGTACAGGTTTGTGATCTTTTTTTCATCTGAGAAATATTGTGATTACCTGTCACATAATCTTACATGCTCTGGACTGATGCTAAGTGTAATGAGCAGAACCAGGAGATTATACACAGCAACAACAAGACAATATGATGATAAATTCTGATGGACATGGCTCTTCAAAAATGAGATGTTTCCACCCAGTTTGTTGTTCAGTGATGAAGAAGGCCATATACACCCAGGGAGAGGCCTGTGGGATCTGAGGGTGGACCACGACATAGCATTTTCACACACTATATTGATGTTTGCTTGCATTACATTTTCCTTTTCAGGTTCCCCCCCCCCCCCTCCTTGTAGATCCGATTTTTCTTGTACAACAAAACTGTATAGATATGTATACACATATTTGATTTGTCAAGTATTTTAACAATTAACATATATTAGACTTCTTGCCATCTAGGGGAGGGGATGGGGGAAGGAAGGAAAAATTTGTAACAGAAAGCTTTACAAGGGTCAATGTTGAAAAATTACCCATGCATATGTTTTGCAAATAAAAAGCTTTAATTAAAAAAAAAATTAATCTTACATGCTCTTCAGAAAATTTCAAAGTTGGAAATACCTCATCTAAGTTCAGCCCCCTAAATAATCCCTTCTATGACATAACCAACAAATGGACTTTTGCTTGAAGAGTTCTGAGTGGGACCCTACTATGCCCCCCCTCCCCCTAAAGCATCTTGTTCTACATTTGTATAGAAGTATTTTTTTATAGGAGATAATAAATTGATCCTGTCTCCCATATTTTTTGCTTGAGAAACCTCTAAATTAAAAACTTAATTCCAACTGAACTAATGGTTATCTTTAAATGGTAACATCCTGAAGAACATACAAAGAGAGCACTAGACACAACTTAAAATTTTATCAATGAATCACTATAATAGCAATAAAATTTTTATTTTAATTAAATGTATTAACAAGCTTGTTTCTAAGTCAGTGCAGAAAATTCACTTAGAAAAGACATAAGCAGACTTATTTACATCCTTTTCATCATTTCCTCTAGAGCATAATCCCATCTGAAGAGATACTGAAATATGAAATCTTATAATTACATTTCCCCATTTTAAGGTGCATTTTAAAAAATTACAAAACAAAACAACAACAACAAAAAAACCAATGAATGGAATTTCAAATTGCCTTAAGTTTAACATCAATAGTAAGTAACAATGATAAATTGTAAGCCAGGTGACACAAAAACTGTCAAATTTTCACTTGACTGTAATTATCTCTAGGATTTATAATATTGAATAATAATAATTACTGAACTCTAATAATTAAATTAAACCTGATGAACCACTTCAATACATATTTTGTCCATTTCAGAGTTTTTCAATAGCAATAAAGCAAATATTTACTTTGAAGATACCAGAAATTTGAGACATTATTTAACAAATTAACTAAACATAAAAGTTCTCTCAATATAGCAATCTGACAATACTTTAATACAAGCTATATGGTACAGTGAAAATTGCTAGTTACTAAGTACCATGGGAGACCAAATGTTTTGTCAATGTACATTACATCAGAAAGCAAGGCAGATGAGTTTTCTACAGTCATACATAGCCAGCCACAAAAACTGTTTTAAAAACCAGTCATCTTGTTACAAACATTTTTTAATAACTTGGATCTCAGGGGGGGAAAAAGGACAAATTTGTTCTCCGATTTGCCGATTTAATAAACACAAAATTGCTAAAGAGATTTTAATATTTGTGGGTATAATTAAACTTGTCTAACTAATGAAATTGTAAACAAGGAAGTTGGGTGTATTGCAGTATTTGGTTGCAAATAATTTGCCATCTGGTGTTGGATCAGAAAAGGCTATTTCATCAGTACTCAGAAAGCAGCCAAACATGAAGTAATTCCTAAAATAAAGAGAAGGGAAAAAAAATTGTCAATGGAAACTTACATTATTTAAGAAACATCAAAAGAAATTATTTCATTTGGATCACAAAAAAATCAATTGGAGTGCAGATGAGAGACTATCTAGTTTAACCTTTATCTTTATAGGAATCCCCTCCACAACATTCTCACAAATGGTTGTCAAGTTCTAAACATCAAGTGAGGTTCAGGATCCTCCAAACCCTCCTGAAAGAACCCCATTTCCCTTCTGAAAAACTGTAACATGTTTTTCCTAGCTCTGAAGTTGGCTGAGAAGAAAAGGAATTAATAAGACTATAGCAAATTCTGCAATTTGAAGAAACAGGAGCTCACTGAATTGCATTTTCAAATCAAAATTCATACTTGGAGTTTTAAAACTAGCTTATTTGAAACACACATACACACCCACATCTCTCTTGCATTATTTCAATTCTTCCTCTGTCAAAGGAATTAGATAGGACGACAATGACCACAAATGAGACAGGAGGAAAGACAAAATGAGTGGCCCGAGACTCTCAGAAAACACATAACTTCGTAACACAACTTTTTGTACTTCATGGGCCATGTAAGTTTTGGGGGGTGGGGAGGAGAGGGCGGTTGGATTCATCTCCATCAATAGTTACTAAGGATGCAATCACGTTAAACTTTCCATTTTGTACTTATTAAAATTAAATCTAGTTATCTCTTCATTTATAGGTTGCATACATTTTAGTCAAATAGCAAAGCAAGTCTGTCTTCCGAGGCACCCAGGATGTGTTTGATTCCTGGCACTGTCAGGAGGTTATGCTTACAAAGGCTTCCCAAAGAGAACAAAGGCCATGAAAGCAAACACAAAGCAGCCAGGCAGCTGATTTTCTGCTCAGTCCAGAAGGGAGAGAGGGGCATGGGGAAGTCTCTCCTTTGAAGCCAACTGCATCTCCGGTCCCCCTCCAACTTCTTTCCCTTTCTTACCGGAGAGTATCCACCAATCGACGAGCAATACCCTTTCTTCTCATCAGGTTAAATACCCAGATCCGACTGATCCCACAGAGGGCTGGCTCTGGGGTGCTGGAACATTGCCAGGCTCGCTGGTTGTAAAATGTCTGTTGGTTTGCAGGGTCTGGACTAGCTGGTTCACTTAGGACACGGAAGGCCTGTGACATACAGAAGCTTTTTTATAGATAATGGTGTAATAAGCCAACTATTTCTTAGACTAATAATGATAATGATGATAACCAGCATTTATAAAGCATTTTGAGATTTGCTAAGAGCTTTACCATTATCATCTCATTTGGTTCTTACAACAACCTGGGGAGGTAGGTACTGGTATCCCCATTTTACAGATGAGGAAAACTGAGGCAGAGAGGTTAAGTGACTTGTCCAGGGTCACCTCACCTCTGAAATCAGATCTGAACTAGGTCTTCCTGATTGCAAGCCTGCCGGTCTTATGTCCATTGTTCCAATTAGCTGCTGCCTCCATTGGCTACATGAAAACTAGGATTTTTGTTCCAATCCCCAAGTTAAATAATTTAACCATATCTGCTCTTATCTGTACTAAGGCTAATACTAATTAAAAATACTGCAATGTTGATATATTCCATATTACTGAAAGTTCCATGTTAAAATTGATTTTGTTGCATTTTCTAATTAAAAGAACCTTCTAAATAACTGTTTCTGTAAAATCAGAACCACAGTTTTAATCAATCAGCCACATTCCATTGCTTCCTTTTACAGGAATCACTAGTCACCACTATGATGTGAAAACAACCAAGCTGTGAATTTTCACTGTCAGAAAGGAATCTATCCCTACTCTGATCCTTCTTGACTAGGTAGGTATATAACAGGAAGAGAGAAGGAAGAGATTAAAATCACACATCATTGTGTCTCTCTATAGAAAATGATTACCTATGTGTACATATATGTAGAGTATGCCTTAAGTATACATGCATATACTTATGTATTCAACATAAATTTCAAATTATACATTTCTATTCTTCAAATAATACAAATTTTAAAGAAAACATACTTTAAAACACACACAGAAAAGCAGACACCAAAAGTGGATGAGTAGCCCTGAAAGAGACTTGGCAAGTCCTCACACCAGAGGGTTAGTCCTCCTTGAAAAAGTATTAACCATAATGAGGGTCAAAGATTGAAAGGTTCCTTATGTAGCAAAAATATTCATGGAAGCATTTTTAGTACTCAGCAGAAAAGCAGACACAAGTAGGTGAGCACTGATTAGGGACTGGCTAAATAAATTGTGGTTACATAAGTGTAAATAAATAATTGTGTCATAAATAATGAATATGGAGAATACAGTGAAGTCAAAGACAGGATAAAGCAAGCAAAAACGGGAAAACACAGAGACAATCTCAACACTGTAAATAGAAAAATCATAAAAAAGGCAACTGAAGGGGGCACAGCTAGGTCCGTGCCCCAAAGAGATTCGAAGCAAACCACCAGGAGTGCAGATAGGCCAGGTGGTAGAAAACTCTGACTGCCAAACAGGCAGCATGAGTATTTCACCCTAAAAGTCACTGGAAGTGCCTGATGCACTTACCTAGCTGATGGATGGAGCTAAACATGCACTTGAGGACAAGCACTTGGGCAGATGGGAGAGGTATGGATCCAGAAGATCCATAGGCCACACAACACAATCACTAACAGTGTGGGGAAAGGTTTGTGGCAGTAAATTAGGGTAACCTTCAATGCTCATAGTGCCAAAGTTTAATCAGACTTCTACAGTTAATTTTACAAATCACACTGCAAGGTCCACTGGGTGGCGCAGCCCTGGGCTCAGAAGGACCTAAGTTCAAATCCTGCCTCAGGCACTTACTGCTGTGTGACCATGGGGGAGTCACTTAACCCCACTGTCTTCCCCACTCCTCCAATCATATTGTAAAGTTTAAAAAGTAAACATACTTACCTGTTTGATTGGCTCAGCAATTAGACATCCAATTACTTTCTTTTCATCAGATATATAGAGGAAGGTTTTAATTTTGCTTGGGCAGTTTGGGATAACTTGCTTAAATCCTAGCTCATTATCTACAAGTTCACGGACATCTTCTGCCTATTAAAAGTTGTTAGACCAATTAGAGTCAAGTTACAATTGTAATTGTTAACTATTAAAGCAGAATAAACATGTATGATATATATATATATATATATATATATATACACACACAAAAATGTTTCCTGGGAATAAATTAATGTGATTTTCCTTGTCTCCAGTTCTGAATATGACAAAGCATGCTAGGGAAGGAATAAATTCTCTTAGCCATTCAAAAAGTCCATTCTCCATAAATCATCATCTCAAAATGAGAAGAGTTTCTTTTAAATAACCAAGAGACTGAGAACGCAAGTACAGTTGAAATTCATGGCTTCCTCAGTTCCCTCTTTCTACAGACCATCATTCTTTATGTGGCACAGAGCAAAATTACCATTTTAGAGTATTTTAGAAAACATTTAGAAAATTTTAGGAAATAAAGCTGGGTTATATTGTCTTCTTAAAAAAACAAGTAAAGGGTTTTAAAAAGTCAATTTTTATACCTTTCGAATGGCATATTTTGGGTCACCAGGAAGTACTAATATAATCTTGCCATCCCAAAACTCTGCCACGATACGTTCTTTCTTCCAACCCTGCCAAGAGAATGTCTAATTAATGAAAAGCAAGATTAATGATTAGGGCTTCTATTTTCCATTTCATTAATAAGCTGTTAAAGCCACTCTGGAATTTGTAGCATGGTGTTATCAAGAGGGCAAATTAACCTAGAACACTTACAAAAACGGCTCAGAACTTGGTAAAAATCAACAGCCCCAAGGTTCATCACTGCTGGCCAGTAAGTGGTGGGCCCACTCAGGATAGGCAACTCCTAGCTACAGTTTACTTTAATCTGAGGTTTACTATAGACCCCTAGAGATAAATTGGCCTTGCCCTCAGCTCTGAAGTCAATATGCCCCACACTTACTCCTCCCTGCAGTTTTTCAGTTTTGATATTCCCAAAAGAAAACTGGATCGAAAAATGCTCATAATACTTCAGTGAATATTATATTTTAAATAAATTAAAGGGAGGCAGTGGCTGGGAAAAATTTGTGTACTAATTTTTATTTCTAGGAGCTGGGTTCTAAAAACTAAGACAGTAATTCTTATCTGAGTTTTGCCTTCTTTAACTTCTATGTATGAGAGGGACAGTTCTCCACATATGCCAAATTTAACCCTTTGAAAGATACCATTATTTATCAACCTCTCTGAATTTCCTGGCCAAGTTCAAAAAAGAACACATTCCTGGAAAATACTTTCATTCTTGTCTAAAGATGCTAAAGCAATTTTCATCCTTTAACTCTCATATATCCCTTATATAAGTTGAGTTTAGAATTTGCAAGAATTCTTTAATATGGGGGGAGGTGGGGAGAAAGGGTAGTCCAGTAAGAGCAGGGAAGAGAAGAATACTGACTGAATCCAGGAAAAATTACTATGGTGGGGGGAAATAGAGAAAGCAAAAAATAGTATGAAAAAACATTTAAAGATTAAGGGAAAATACAGGGTGGAAAGTGACAAGAAGAAGATACAATGCTCTGAATTGTAGAAAGTTAGACTCTGAATTAATTTTTTCTTTTTTTTTTTAAGGAGATAAAGCCAGTAGTGAGGTTCCCAATCTCTCCCACCTATTGTGTTGTTCTGGGGTGAATCCCTTTCATTACAAATCTACATTATTCTTAGGTTTAAGGGTCTTGCAAGCAGAGCATTCTAAGAATCAGAGGGAATGCAGAGAGGTCAACGACAAAAGCTATCTGATGTTCAGCAAAATGCTAAGAATGGCATTTTTTAATGTTAACAAAGAATTGGAAATTAAATAAATGCCAACTGGGAAAAAAGGCTTAACAGAGTATTTTCATGAAAGGAAGGAAATATAACTTGAGCAGTAGGAAGTAATGATCAACAAGAATTCAAAGAAGTAGAAGATAATGTACAGGAAAAGAATAAAAACAACAAAAAAATAAAAGTGAATGCTGTGTAATTGTAAGGACTAAACTTGGCCTCAAAGACAGCCCGGAAAATACTCTTTCCCTTTGTCACAGAGATAGAAAACACTGAATATGCTATTAGCCTCAACTGATGGGCTAACATTGCTGAACTGCTTTTTTCCCCCTCCTTTCTTTAAAACAAATTTGGAAATGAAGATGATATAAAAACAAAAGAAATCAATGAAAAATTTAAAAATAAAAACAGAAAAAGCAAAGATTAAGGAAGAGAAACTTGGAGCTTCGTGGAATTAAATTCTTCTGGAAGCCAGTGGCATGTATATAATAATAAACTGGCACCAAAGGGCCCAGGTAGATATAATTTAGCTGGTTATTCTGAATTATTCTTCATATTGCTGCTATTAGTCATGAATAAACCTGATGATTATGTTTCTAAAATACAGCTCTGCTTTAGTTATCTGGCACTTATAAGTCTGGTCCACTTAACTAATCAGACTATTATGACCCATTTAGTCAAATGGAAAAGCCTTGGAAGTTTAAGCATTACTAAAGAGAGCCAAAAATTGACTAAGCTGATTCTCAACATCTTGATTCCATGAATCCCTTTTTAAATGCCTTTATACACATAACAAAATATATCTGTCACACAATAGAGAGCTGACTGCTTGGAGCCCCATTGAGGATGGGGGCAGTAACCACCTTCGGCCTTACCACATATTTAATTCCTTCTAGGAGTCTCTGGTGATAGTGGGCATGCTGTGCTTCATCCTCAGGGCTAGCTGCTGTATAGATCATGCCACAGGACTTGCAAATAATGGCTCCAAAATACTTCTGACCTGCATCCTATTCAAGGAAAGAGTAAAATGGAGCAGCTTTACTTTTTAGAGAATTCAAAACTAAGGTCTCCTGTGGTTCACCACCACTTACAATGCCAAACTAAAGTCAGGAAAAGGTCCATGAGGGCAATTAGAATAAATGAGGGGACACCATGGACAGGAATCCAGAGCCATTTGATTAAAAGATTAGGATTATGGGACCAAGAAAGAACATTACTGAAGTTTATAAAATTAGAAATTGCACTGAGAGATTTCACTCAGAACTTCAATAGCTCAAGGATAAATGATTTATCATTGCGGTTCCTTGTTCTACTGTAATGCACTGCAACTGCTCTATGTAGATGGTCTTTACTCAACAAAAGCAATTAAGTAATTAAAACATACTTAAAACATATGACTTGCAAAGGATCATTATAACACAGAATTTTGGGAGGTTCTTCTAGTAAAGTATGCACTCTTCTTATAGGTCCTATCAAAGTGGAAAAACCTTAAATAATGGCTCTGGGAATGACTAACGTATATATTGCATACATGCTAATCTGATATATACATGAATATATGTTCATATAAATTAATCAATGTCACCTGAGGGCCAATCTGGACAAAGTATTGGGAATTACTATATTAATTCTTGCTTTACAAGAAGTCTATTTCAACAGGTTATAAAAGACACAAGATGAAAATTCAACAGTAAAAGACAGAGAAACTCATAGCTGATATTCGTTGAGTAAAGTTAGAGGTGTTTGAGATAACTGATTTCAAACAGTGTCATAATAGACATAGGCCACATTTTTCCAACAAAACGGTCCTTTTAGGGTCATTGTCAGAGAGAGAATCTTGTGATCATAGTATGGTATTTCTCATTAAATCTGACTGGTAAACACAATCCTTTGTCCACTCTCAAAATTCAATCGTCAACATTCTACTGAAACACTCTTATTACTATACTATGATTTCTTGTAAAACAACATAAATAAGTACATAAGGCATTTGCTTTATCCACAAAGCTCACACCATCATTAACTATATACAAAACAGTATGACATATATTATGCCAAAACAAAGTGGATTACTTAATATTCCCTGGACTGAGAAGAACAGGTAGTATGGACTTCTGTTTGAATTTACTCACAATAATGAACTGGTCTTTCAATCCTTTGTTTAGTTCTCTGGTATTTTTGTTAGCTTTTTGTGCTGGGAACTCTTTCAAGGCATTTGAATATTCATTAATAGTTGTGTCGGATCCTAAGGGTGATGGTTCTTCCAGAAAAGCTAAAGAACTTAAAACAGAAACACATTCAGTTAACATAATGTTAACTAAAACATTGTTATTCATTACATCATTTCCTTCCTAACAAAATTAAAAATGAAGAAAACTTAGTAATGTGTATACAATGGTGATTGATAGTTGAAAACATCATATTCTTTGGCTTTGTCAATGCAAAAAGCAGCCATTTTCCAACTCCTTTATTTTCATGCTTTGAGGCACTGTGAAGAAACCTCCCCCAGTGTGGTCAAAGGAAGTCAATGACCATAAATTTTTAAACTGCCAACACATTTCTATATTAAAAAAAAATTCCATATAATGCCCACTTCTTGGACTTCTTTACTACTTCCCCAATCCTCAACTATTTTCTAAATAAGGATAACTCTTACAGTTCCATCTTTTGCTTTCCAATTTTTATAATTCCTAACTTCAGGTCTACCTATAATAGACTTAAAATCATACTATAAAACAGCAGTCATATAAAAACCATTTGGTACTGGCTAAGAAACAGAGTAGTGGATTGGTAGACTAAGTAGGTTAGGTTCACAAGACACAAGTCAATGACCATAGTATTTGATAAACCCTAGCTTCTGGGGTAAGAACTCACTGTTGGACAAAAATTGCTGAGAAAACTAGAAAACAGTATGGCAGAAACCAGGCACTGACCAACATCTAACACCCTATTGGAAGATAAGGTAAAAATGATGCATGATTTAGACATAAAAGGTGATATTATAAATAAATTAGGAGAACAAAGGGATAGTCTGCCTCTCAGATCTGTGGAGAAGGGGAGAATTTATGGCCAAAGAATAACTAAGATTATGATATACAAAATGGATAATTTTGATTAGTTTTTGCACAAGCAAAACCAGTGCAGCCAAAATTAGAAGCAAAGCAGAAAGCTGGGAAAATTTTTCTGATAAAGGCCAGTATTTCTGTTAAAGGCCTTATTCCTAAAACATATAATTGACTTATATACAAGTCAATTCCCAATTGATAAATGGTCAAAAGATACAAACTATTTTCTGATGAAATTAATGCCATCTATATCAATTATTTAATAGATATATATAAATTTTCTAATCACTCCTGATTAGAGAAATGTAAATTAAACTCTGAGGTTACCATTTCACATTTCACTATTTCGGATTGGCTAAGATGACAGGAAAAGATAATGATAAATGTTGGAGATATGGGAAAACTGGGTCACTAATACATGGTTGGTGGGAGTTCTGAACTGATTGAATCATTCTGGAGAGCAATTCGGAACTATGTCCAAAGACATACCAAACTCTGCATACCCTTTGATCCAGCTGGGTCTCTATCCCAAAGAGAGCATAAAAGATGGAAAAGGATCCACATGGTAATGTTGTTTGCAGCCCTTTCTGTAGTTCCAGCAAGGAACTGGAAGTAGACTGGATGTCCATCAGTTAGAGTGGCTGAATAAGTTGTGGTATATGAATGTAATGGAATGTTTTTTCCATAAGAAATGATGAGCAGATTGATATCAGGAAAGCCTACAAAATCCTACATGAACTGATGCTGCATGAAGTGAGCAGAACCAGGAGAGTATTATGTGATATATCAATTATGACAGATTTAGCTCTTCTCAGAAATGAGGTGATTCAAGGCAGTATCATTCCCCTTTAGAGAGATAACTGTGGAGACTGAATGTGGATCAAAGCATAGTATTTTCACCTTTCTTTTATTGTTAGTGCCTTTTTTTCCTTTTGATGATTCCTTTTTTGCACAGCATGACAAATATGGAAATACGTTTAGAAGATATGCAACATGTTTATTGCACACATTTAACCTATATCATATCAGATTGCTTCCTATCTTGGGAAGGCGAGGCAGAAGAGAGGGAGAAAAATTTGGAACTCAAAGTTTTGCAAAGTGAATGCTGAAAACTATCTTTGCCTGTATTTGGAAAAATAAAATATTCTTAAAATTAAAAATAAAATTCCTTCCCTTGATATATATGACTCCAAAACTATACTTGCTGGTTGAATCCCGAACATTTAGAGGTTTCTCACTTCTCAGTGCTTATAGGACCATTGTCTGTTGCACAGACAAACCTAAAACCAAATTAATGCACTTGCATTCTCTAGGCCAATGTAATCGGTTCTATATATGGACCTGAGACTCAATTGCCACATATGAGCAACCTGACAGCAGAAAATAAAGTCTTATGGGCCAGAGAGCAAAATTTACTGTCTATGCTTTAGGAAAACTAGTCTCTTCATCTCCCTCCTTCTATATCCAAAATAGCTTCCCTTGCCAATCTAACTCTGACAAGGGTGTCACTTTTCATTTTCTTAAAGCTAGAAAAACTTTGGAGTTAGGTTTGAAAACATTTCTTCACCTATTCAAACCAACTCTCTTTTTTCTTTTCCATTTCCAGTGTTCTTGCTCTAGTACAGGTCCTTAGTATGGCACACTTTTAATAAGCAGAATAGTCAAGAATTTATCTTCCTGATCTAATCTAATCCCCAGACTAATTTTTCTTAATTTCAACATGTCCCTTTTGGGGAAAAATATAATCATTCCTAATGGCCTTCTGCTTCAAGTCCAAATTCATCTCCTTGTATATCAAAGCTTTAATTAGAATCTGCCTTATCTGTCCAATATTATTTTTTGCTCTTCTGTAAAACCCTAATCTATTCTTGCCTTAAGGAATTTAATTATAACTCTGGGAGATACATAGACAAGAGAGTTGGGTCTATTATCTTTAGACCACACTAAGCTAGCTTCAAGGAGTTCGGGTTTGCTGTACAAAAGGTCTGGGTGCCAGAGTGCATTTGGACTCAAGCAATGAACACTTGTTAGTCACAAAGCAAGGGTGAGGTTGTTGCTAGCCCCCATTATCAAACTTCCAAACAATCATGTTCCAAGTCTCAGTTTAGTAACCAAATCATGTTCATCTTTGTTCTGAATGCCTCAAAACCCCTAAAGGGGAAGCCATCCACTTACCAAGGATCTTTGGCATAAACAAAGGCGATCCACTGACCCCTTTACACAGAGCATGCTATAATATTACCTTGCATGGAAAACTGCCTCAGTTTACCCTTTTGTTAAATTTTAAATCCTCCCCCCCAAAAAATCTCTATACAACTGTGTCTTCACCATTTCCCAGAGTAGCATAATGGAAAGAATGCTGGGTTTGTCAGGACTTGGATCCGAATCCCATCCCTGCCACTACTTGTGTAACTAAGTCCCTTCACTCCTCTGGGCACAAGTTCCCCATTTGTAAAACATCGGAGTGGAATTAGATAAGCTCTGCCTTTCCTCTTAGCTCTAAGTATATGATCATACAGATATCATTAGTCTTCCCTACCCTCCACACTTTCACTAATGCTATGTCTCTTGTCAGAAATGATTTTCTGCATTTATTTGCTTGGGCATCCTTTAAAGTTGGTATCATCTCTTCCATGAAACCTGTTACCATTCTAATGGACACTGAGTGTCTTTTTGAATGCTTCTTCTGTGTACAACCAATACCATATGTCACTGTAATCTGTTGATTTTTTTCAATGCTAATTAAGCTTATTTTCCCACTGGATTTTAAGCTCCTTGTAGGAGAATGACTACCTTTGGTGAACCACAAAGTGCAAGAGAATGGCAATCAGGAGTCTGGATTCTAGACTATTCAAAGTCACTAGTTATGTGCTTTGGAGCAAGTCACCACTTTATTTCATAAGACCTAAATATCCCAACTATTAGACAGGGCAACTGGACCAGATGGTTTTTAACATCCCCTTCCCTAAAAAATAAATTAATTAATTAATTAAAAAAAAATCTCCTCCCTGCTGCTATTAATAGTAATTAACATTTACATAGGGTTTATAGCACTTTTACAAATCCTATCTCATTTTTGTCCTCACAACAATCTACATTTCCACTCTACTCCTGGTGCTCTGTGGTGCCATCACCACTCTAAGGGGAAGGAGAAGAGTTTCTGGAATATATTATTTGAGTAATAAATCGGCCAGGTACTAGACAGAAACTAGCAGCTCTAAAGTCAAATTCACAAGTCACAAAATCACCAGCCAATATTCTTTCATTAGAAGGTAAGGACCAAGTGAGACAATCATAAATAGTCAAGGATAATTATCCATTATTAACAAGTGAATAACCATTTACAGAGAACTTTCAATCCTAAACTAGTTTTTTTTTTTTTTTTTTTTTTGTTTTCATTACTGAGATATCTCTTGGTCATTTTTCATTTGCCATCAGATAGATTCATACAGATTATAAAACCCGATAAGGAACAATTACAGAAAACACAATTTGATGCAAAATGTCAACTAATATATTCCAAAGTAAATTGGAATTGATCATATTAATACAATATTAACTAATAGAAACAGTCATTGTAGTTGACTACATAGGGATAGTGTATTTCCTTTTATTTCTAATAAAAGAACATCAAAATTAGAAATTATGAATTTCATTTTCCCAATCTCTTCCTCTCCTTTTAAGTCATTTAACAAGAAATGATACTCCCCAAACCTTAAGACAGAAAGAAAGTTCCTACATTATCTATAAATTGGCTAAGTTGCCACTAAATAAAGGTTGGTATATCATGGTACTTTAAAATTCTAACTAATAAAAATTACTTAAGGATCATGACTACATAATGAAAATGATCATACCTTTTTTGATTGACTGAACTTCCATTAAAAATGGGATAGTTAACAGAAGATCCTGAAGGAGAAAAGCATCAATAATTCACATTTAAATGTAATTAATTGATAACACCAGAAATCAAATAATATTTTTTCAGGCCATAGCTCAACTTCAACCCCTGAAAGACTAGTTGCCAAACTTTAAATCAGCTGTGCAGAAAATATAAATGACCATGTTTTAGGTTAATTCCTGGAATATTTCAAGCAATTATTTACATAACAAATATAACAAAATCCGAGGAAATGTTTAAGTATGAAATACCAATAGGTATGTGAGGGAAAAAAAAATAAATTGGTTTTTGCACGTTATTTAAATCACGTAATTTTCCATGTAGTAATACCGCAGGCTTCATTATAAAATGAGCTAAAAAACAAAACAAAAAACCCTCAAAAGGCAAAAAAAGGTTAAAAAAAACAAAAAACAAACAAACAAACAAAAAAACAAGTTAAAAAGGCATATGGGTTCTCTTCAACAATGATGTGATTCAAACTAGTTCCTATTGTTCAGCGATGATGAAGATAGTCATATACATCCAGAGAGAGGCCTGAGGGAACTGAGTGTGAACCACAACACAGCATTTTAATGCTTTCTGTGAATATTTCCATGCATTTTGTTTTCCTTCTTAGGTTTTTTTTTCTTCTCTTTCTAGATCTGATGTTTCTTGTGCAGTAAGATAATTGTATAGGTATGTATACATATATTGGATTTGTCATATAATTTAACATATTTAGCATGTATTAGATTACTTGTCATCTAGGGGTGGGGGGAAGGAAGGAAAAAGCTTGGAACAACAACAAAAAAAGTTTTGCAAAGGTCAATGTAGAAAAATCACTCATATGTTTTGTAAATAAAAAGCTTTTAATAAAAAAAAAAGACCAAAAAAGGGCATATGATTGTAAATTTCTTGATTGATTTTTGTTTCTTTTTATATCCTCAGAACAGTGCCTAGTACACAACAGGTGCTTCATAAATATTTACTGACTAGTGTCCAGTGTTAACATGTTGAAAAGAAGCTATTTTAAAGTACTTCTGAATAATTTTTCTCTATTTTGAAGAAACTTTTGCCCTAAAAAGGACTTTTTTTTAAAGCTCCTGTGAATCCATTTCAGCTTTTTAACCTCCTCCAAAAGGACTGCTAAAGGACACCAGTCAAATATGACATTTAAGGGCAAACATAAGTTTGTTTTTTTCTTAGATGAGATCTGTAACCATTCAAGAATTTGGTATAACCACCCAAAAAGGAACAAAAAGGAACAGGCAGTGGTTGCTGTCAGTACTGTGATGTTCATTCAGTCCAACATTATACATCCATTTATAAAATATGGGGAAACTTTAGGTTAGGGACTACTCCATAGAAGAGGAAGGATGTTTAGAAGCTAAAAGATAACTTGTTGACTTTTTTATGTTTCAAAAAGTAAAAAAAAAAAAAAAAAAAAAAAAAGTTCCAGGAGTCCATGGACCAAAAAGCTCTAAAGGGAAGATCAGCCCAGAGGGGACTGGAATGAAAGTATAAAGACACATAAAAATAACTATTCCAAAGACAATGAAAAAGGTGGCTATTTAAAATGAATTATGGGCTAGAACAGTTGTTAAAAAGACATGGATAGAACATGGTAACGTTGGCAGATGGTATGGTTTATAAGAAAATTGAAAAGGGATAAGTTTAGAAAATATACAATGGTATGAAAAACGGGATATACTGGAGGCAAACAAGCAGACTACATTAAAAGGAAAGGACATTCATTGCTTGGGATGGATGGAACAGGCAAAAGGGCTCAGGTTTTATTTTGCTTCTGTTTTCTCTCCAAGAAAGACGTTGGAATTAGAAAGGAAAGCACAAAAATGTTTAATAGAAAGTTAATATTCAAGAAAAGGAAGGGGTGTGTGTGGGGGGTGGCTTTTGGCCAAGACAGCTGTCTGAAAGGAGGAAAATCATCTAGTTACCACATATCTAGTCCAGCAAAAAACAATTCACATCAGATCAAATAATGATAATGAAAAACCATAGTAAATGACTTCTTTCACCTCATAACTGCACAAAAAGTCAGCCAGAAATCCAAAGGCAATATTGGGAAAGGAATTATCAGGAAGGTGAGTGCCCATCTCCAGAAAACAGACTAGCAGCAATGTTGTAGCCAGCCTGTAAAGGTGCTGTGTATCTGGAGCAAGCAAGAATACAGGGCCTGGGATAAAGCCTTGGAACCCTGGGGAACAGAAAAGAGCTGGGAGGGCTGGGGCACCCTGCAGTTATTAACTACCTCCTTTATTATCCCCTGGAAGAACTCTGTTCAGAAACCCAGGTGAGCAAGGCAAGGCACAGAATACAAAAAGGAGGTTTAGAGAGTCCCTGGCACAAAGCTTCAGAGAAAAATAAATCAAAAGACATTGATCAAAAATTATTATACATCTAGAGAAATAATAAGAGTAATTCTTTAATAACTACAAGTAGAGACTCAAAGGAAAAAAAATAGTTTCCATTAGGGTTACATGTATATCTAGAAGAAATGAAGGGGAAAAAAAAAAAAAAAAGCTCTGAAGAATTTGAAAATATATAACTTAGAAAACTTTATCCAAGTAACAGACTCCCTGAAAATTAGATCAAAAAGAAACCAATGATTCCACACAAGCAAGAAAATATTAGAACAAAATTGAAAAATTAAAAAAAAAAAAAAAAGAAAAAAGAACCCACCAAAAAACATCAACAAAATATAACGGAAACAAACCCACATGTGCTAATCTGAAATTAAACGGAAATGATTGGACTCCCAGGGGCCACAGACTTTTACCTCCTAGACAGCAGGTGGAGTTGGGGTATAAGTCTGGGAAGACTGAGGGCACCTCAGCTGATTAGGAACTGCCAGACCCGACAGTGAGGGCTGAAGCAGGGCAGGAAACACTGCTGGCTGCCGGCCCTTACAGGAGGAGGGAGCTCTTGGTCAGAGGGGAAAGCTCGAAAGAAGCTAAAGGCACCATCTCCCCCCTCCAGGCTTAGAGGCCATTATACTAATACCTCTTATTAAAAAACAAAAACAAAAACAAACAAGCAAAGATGAAGGAACCCCACCATAGAAATTTACTATGGGAACAACATCTTCAGAGGAGGACACTGAAGAAAAAAAAGCTTCTATCTCAAAGAGTAAATGAAATGGCTTCCTACCAAGAGAGAATTTATAGACGTCAAAAAAAGTAAAAAAAAAAATCAAATGAGAGACACTGAGGAAAAATTAATTAAAAATAAAAACCGTTCAAAAAAAATTTTTTTAAGACAGTTAACCAACTAGAAAAGGAGATATTCTCAAAGATGAAAATAAGAATTGGGCTAGGGGAAGCCAATGAATCTATGAGAGACCAAGAAATAACAAAAGAGATTATAAGAATGAAAAAATAGAACAGAATATGAAACATAAGAAAAACGACAGATCTGGAGAACAATCAAGAAGAGAAAAAAGAAAGAGTAATTGAACTTCCAGAAAGCTATGATCCAAAAAAAAAAAAAAAAAAAAAACCCAAACAAAACAAAACAAAAAACACCCATGACACAATAATGGAAGAAATAATCCAATAAAATTGTCCTGAAAATTAGAAAATTGAACATGAAGGGAAAGTAGAAATAGAAAAAATTCACTCAACACCACCACCACAAGATCCTTTGTAGAAAACACATAGGAATATCATTTCCAAATTCTGAAACCCTCAGATCAAAACAAAAAAAAAAAATTAAAAATGCTGGAGCTACAATTAGAATTATATACAGGACTTAGCAGCCACAATAAAAGACCGCAGGTCCTGGAACCATACAATCAAAAGATCTAGGCCTGCGGCCAAAAATATCACGTCCAGCAAAATCATTTAATAATATTGAATGAGAAATAATAAAACTGTCTAGTATTTGAACCAGAAGATACAGACAGAATCCCCCAGTCATCTCTTGGGGAAGAAAGAGGAAAAGTTCCAGAATGTCAGACAAAATGCAAATCTCCCAAATTAAAGGGAAAAAAAAAAACTCAAATATTCAGAAATTAGTCAGGACCACAAAAAAAAACCCATAAGAGATCTTAGAATACAGTGTTCTAAAAGGCAAAATAAATAGGCTCAAAACTAAGAATAGCTTATTTTATAAAGAAAAAAAAAAAGACCTTTAATGGGACTTCCAATCATTTCTGATAAAAAAAAAAATATCAGAACTGAGTAGGAACTCTGAAATACAAACAAGTGTTCAAACACAGAAATGCATTGGTGCAACTGGAAAGTGGTGTACAAATGATGTGGTGTTAACATTCTAGTAAAGGACAAAGAAACAAGCCTACCACCTAAATTTTCATGTTTCTAAGTATTTGGGTATGGATTGGTGCTGTTTTGAAGGTCTGAAAATGGCAAAGGGAAGAAAGGTTGGTTTGAAGAGGGAAAAGAGAAAGGAGAAGGGAGGAAAAAAGAGGGTGGAGGGCAGGAGATAATGTGCCTCACATAAATGGAGGCGGGTGGAACACCAAGAGTCTGGTGTAGAAATAACTTCTCAACAGAGAAGTGAGGATTGGGGTGGGGTGGGGAAGGATTAAAAGGGAGGGAACAGCCCCAGTGGTAGGGAATGAGGAATTTTAAAAAAAAAGGAAATGAAAGAACTAGATTTTAAGGTAGTACCTGTTAATTAGGATATATGTGGGAAAAAAATATGAACTTTATAAGAAAACATGAACTTTAAGAAATGAAAAGAGTTGATTTGAGAGAAATCTGGGTAGTATGAACTGACAGAGTAAAATGAACAAAAACCAGAAAAACAATTTATACAACATTATAAAGAAAAATAACTGACATGTTTGAAAACTCTGATCAGCACAAAGATCAACCAAAGGATCTACAATGAAGCAACATTGCCAACCTCTTCATGCCTTTATATAGCATGGTCACATGTTTTTTAACCATGGTTATTTGTCATGAGGGTTTTTCTTTTTTTCAGTTTTAGGCAGTAGAGGGGAACAACAGTGATGACAAAAAGAAAGCCATTGAGCATGTAAAAAATTATAATGTGCATTTTTTTTTTTTTTGGCTAGGCAACTGGCCAAGATCACATAGCTATAGCAAGTGTTAAGTGTCTGAAGTCGAATTCGAGCTCAGGTCTTCTTGCCTCCAGGGCCAAAGTCTATTCATTGAACCATCTAGCTGCCCCAGGTTTAAAGATCAAGAGGAAGCAGGCCAGTTTTGAAGGTAATATGAAAAATTTATTATATACTTTTTAAGAGCAAGAAATATCCAAAGCTAATCAGTTTCAGATAAAATCTTCCTCTTATGTATGTCCTGTTGTACATATAGAAATATCAAGTTCAGAGGAAAAAAATTATATCCAATAAAAAAAAAAAAAAGAAATACCCTAGCAAATAGAGGTGTTATAGAAGGGTTCTTAGGATTGGGAACTGGCCTCCTAATTTGAAAAAGAGTGGGGGAGGCCTGGGGGAAGGGAGAAAAAAAAAAGTAACAGATAATAAATTATACCATACCAAAACAATTTGGCACTGATTAAGAAACAAAGTTTATAGCTTTTGATAGCATAAAAAAGTTTTGCACTAATTAATGCAGCTCAAACTAGAAGTAAAAATCTGAACATGACTTCTATGAAAATGTTTTGAATAATTTCACAATGTACCTTCTCAATTTAGGTGTGGGAAATAATGAAAAAAAAGAACCACACCACCTGTTTTACATGTAACTAGAAAAATTATTTTACATCAAAAAAAAAAAAAAAAGAAAGAAAGAAAGAAAGAAAGAAAGAAAGAAAGAAATTGGAATGGGTTATCTCTTAAGTGATTTGTTGTTCCTTACTGGTCAAAGATTAAATTACTTGTTGGGTGTGGGGGTTTTTTTTGTTTGTTTGTTTGTTTTTGGTCATTGGGATCCCCTAATTCTGCTATATCTGTGATTCTTGATGGTCATTGAGATGCCCTAATTCTGTTACACCTGTAATTCTGTATATGTGAAGTTGATTTTCTTGTGTGTAAGGTACATATCACTATCAAATTTATACATTAAAAAAAAAATCTTTCCTGGGGCAGCTAGGTGGCGCAGTGGATAGAGCACCAGCCCTGAAGTCAGGAGGACCTGAGTTCAAATCTGATCTCAGACACGTAACAGCTGTGTGACCCTGGGCAAGTCACTTAACCCCAATTGCCTCAGCAAAAAAAAAAAAAAAAAAAAAAAAAAAATCTTTCCTGAACATATTCCTCTGAATAAAGATCTCATTTTTAAGAAAATAAATTATTCAAATTTATTAAAAAAAAAAAAGAACCATTTCTCAATTGACATTATGATTAAGAGATGAACAGGAAGCTTTCTGAAGAAATCCAAGCTATCATTAGCCATATTTTAAAATGTTATGAATCACTAATAATTAGAGAAATGAAAATCGAAACAACTCAACATTCTGCTGCATACCCCCCCACTCAGTGATGATAAAGGAAAGTTGACAGATGCTAGAGGAGCTATCAGAAAATAGGTATATTAATGCATTGTGGGCGAGCAATGAAATAGTCTAGCTATTCTGGAAAGCAATTAGGAACTTTGTCCTTTAAGTAAGTTTTTAAAAAATGTGTATTTTTGACCCAGTGAGCCAAAGAGATCAAAGAGAGGAAAAGAACTTGTATATTCAAAAATATTTATAGCATTTTTCATGGTGACAAAGAATTAGAAACTAGGATGGGGTGGGGAGGAATGATTGAAACAAGCTGATTGTGGAAGAGTAATAATATGTAAAAAAATGGTGAAGGGGATGGTTTCAGAAAAATCTGGAAAGACCTGAATGAAGTGATATAAAGTGAAGTCTAACACCTACTACAATGCTAGGCATTTTGCTAAGCACTAGGGACACAAAGAAAGGAAAAAGGTAGCCCGTGACCTCAAGGAGCTCACAGGAGAGTCATGCACAAACAAGATAAATGCAGGACTGAGACAAAGAAAGAAGGCACTAAGATGAAGGCAACAAGGAAGAGCTTTTTGTAGAAGGTGGTACTTTAGCTACTGTTTGAAGGAACCCAGGGAAGGCAAAAATGGAGATGAGGAAGCCTTGGAGATAATGTTGCCCATGAAAATGCCCAATCAGAAATTTCTTCTTAATGTGGAACCATTTTTATGTTCCTGATACAAGTCCAAATTTAATATGATTACCTGTCCAGGTGTCAGGAAGACAATATTTTCTGAGATCCAACCTAGCATCAGACACTTTCTAGCTGTCTGATCCTGGGGGCTGAGTCATTTTGCCCTGTTTGCCTCAGTCTCCTCATCTCTAAAATGAACTAGAGCAGAAAATGGCAAAACACTCCAGTGCCTTTGTCAAGAAAACCCTAAATGGAATCACAAAGAGTTGGATTTAACTAAAGTTATTTACTAATAGTATATGGAACACTTCTACATTAATAAATACTCCATTAGTGACAAAAGCCTATACTTTCTTTGCCTTACCCTGTCCTAGATATCGGGATCATATTTATTTTTGTAGAAACAATTAAGAATGTCTCCCCCTATTTTTGAAAAGTTTATGTAGAACCCTTTGACCCAGCAGTGTTTCTACTGGGCTTGTATCCCAAAGAGATCTTAAAGGATGGAAAGGGCCCCACATGTGCAAGAATGTTTGTGGCAGCCCTTTTTGTAGTGGCTAGAAACTGGAAACTGAGTGGATGCCCATCAATTGGAGAGTGGTTGAATAAATTATGGTATATGAATGTTATGGAATATTATTATTCTATAAGAAACAACCAGCAGGATGATTTCCAAGAGGCCTGGAGAGACTTGCATGAACTGATGTTGAGGGAAATGAGAATCAGGAGATCATTGTACATGGAAACAACAAGACTATATGATGATCTATTCTGATGGGCATGGCTCTCTTCAACAATGAGATGATTCAAACAAATTCCAATTGCTCAGTGATGAAGAAAACCATATACACCCAGGGAAAGGCCTGTGGGAACTGAGTGTGGACCACAACACAGCATTTTAATGATTTCTGTGAATGTTTGCTTGCATTTTGTTTTCTTTCTTAGGTTTTTTTTTTCTTCCCTCTTTCTAGATGTGATTTTTTTCTTGTACAGCAAGATAACTATAGATATGTATACATATATTGGATCTGTCATATTTTAGCATATTACCATGCATTAGACTACCTGTCATGTAGGGGTGGGGGTGGGGGGAAGGAGGGGAAAAATTTAGAACAAAAAGTTTTTTGCAAAGATCAATGTAGAAAAATTACTCATATGTTCTGTAAATAAAAAGCTTTTTAAAAAAAAAAGAAAAAGAAAAGTTTATGTAGGTAGATCATTTATTCTTTAAATTTCTGATAGAATTCATTCTTAGTTTTGTCCTGGTGTTTTTTCCTCCTAGAGAAGATTCAGGAGACATAAAATAAGCCATTTTCTCCTAGTATTTGAAGGAATATCATGTGAAAAAGGAATTAGATTTGTTTGTTCCAAAGCAAAACCAAAAGTCAAAAGAGAAACACTTAGGCCAGGTATCAGTAGAAACTTCCTAACAGGCAGAGCTTTCCAAAAATGGAATAAAAAGGGTTGTCTTGCAAGGTGCTAGGTTTCTCCTCCTGGAAGGCCTTCAGGAAGAGTCGGGAGATCTCACTTGTTGGTTGTGGTAGACTTAAGGAATCTTTTCTGGTTGGGTTGAAAGAGCAGCAGAAAATTTTGTGATTTGCTAAAAAATTTAAATGACAAGGAACAAATCGAAGTGGCAATAAAAATTAGCACATAAATTTGTTTTGATCATGTTCCCCTTTATCAATTGTGATTTACATTGTTATGGTTTGTAATGAAAATCTTTAATGTCTTTCTGTGCTGATTTAGTACTTTTTATCTTAAGGAAATGACTGTAGCAGTCTGGAGAATATTAATGAAGAAATATCTTCCCGTTCTCAACTACAGTTGTTTCCATTTCATCATTTTCTTTTTATAGATGGATTAAACTGATTAAACATGGATTAAACATATCTGGATTTTTTTTTTTTCTGATTGAGGTCAGTATAAGGAGACAGATTTATGGGCAAAGTATATAAAATCTAGTCAGGAAGTTATCAGACAAAGCTTTACAGTATGGGGAGGCTCAACTAAGGCTTTTCAATTATAAATTGGGGCAAAAAATGGTCAAGGATTGGGGCTGGGACAGGCCTGACTATGCAGGGAGTAGGAATAGTAGTCCAAATGGAAGTTTGAGAGAAGGAACAGAACTAGTGTGACCTGAGGAAGGGATCTGTCCTTTAGGGGTGGCCCACCTGTGCCTGCTGACTTGTGGCCTGAGGTTGTGTACCAAGTAAAGAACAGGAACTGAGAGGAGCAGGAGCTGTAAGCCTGGGAGGGTGCAGGGGAAGAGGAAGGAACTCAGCTAAAGGAAGACCCTGAAATCTGGTTTTATGAAACTTGCAGAGCTCCCAGCTAACACAGAGTGCAAACCTTTAGTTGCGTATCAGTGCTCTAACCAGAGGCAAGCTTTACATTTGTGACACCCAGGGCCAAACCAGCACCAGGAACTGGAAAAGCTAAGGCCAAAGGGGCAGTGAGCTATGCCCCCAACAGATTGCTTTGAAACGTTAAAGGTCCTGGAGCCAGTCCTGAAATCTTTGAAGAACAGCACAGCTCTTAACACCTGGATAAAGCAGCAGTAATCCCCAGAAAATATAAATCTGAACCAAATGAAACTTCAACATTCTTTCTAGAAATGTGCAAAGGAGCCTGGCCCTAACACAAAATTACAATTTGGAAAGTGAGACTGAAAAGAATGAGTTAAAAAAAAAAAAAAAAAAAAAAAAAAAAAGATCTATTATGATAACAATGCCATCCAAGACAAAAACCCAGAATTTCTCCAATTCTACAAGCAAAACCTCAAAAAACAAACAAAACCCCCAACAAAACCCACAGTTTGAATACAAGTTAAATTAGAATTCCTAAAAAAAATAAAAATTTTTTTTTTAAATCAAACAATTTAGAAGTATCTTAGTCCTGGATATTAAAAATTTACCCAACCAATAAACTCTTTGAAATTAGAATGTACCAAATTAACAAAAGTTAATAAACTCATGATAAATAACGAAAACTTCCAAGATCATAAAATTCAAAATTTTCATATCAAAGGAAAAAAAAATACTGCAAGCATCCAGAAAAAGTTCAAATACCAGGCAGCCACAGTTTGGATTACACAACATTTAGCAATTACATTTAGAAAAAAGAACATGGAATACAATATTCCAAAAGGCAAAAGAGAGAAGGTTTATAATCAAGAATAACTGACCTAACAAAACTGAATATAGTACAAGAGGGAAAAATGGAGCTTTGATGGATTAAGAATATGTTCAAGTATTACTGATAAAATGGCCAAAACCAGAAACAGAGTCAAGAGAAATATAAAAGGTAAATATAATTGAGCAATCAGAAAAGACAAAAATCAGAAGAATTTATATTCCAGCAGGGGAGTAATTAGTAATTCAGCTGTGCCCAACTCTATATGACCCCTTAAACTTGTCCAGATTAACTAAAGTACTTTGCCATTTCCTTGTCCAGAGACAGATGAGGAACTGAGGCAAATAAGGTTGTGACTTACCCAGGGTGCAGTTTCTAAGTTTCCTAAGGTCACATTTGAATTCAGCTATTCCTGACTTGTAGGCCTGCTGCTCTATACATTCCATCTGCACCAACAACCCTCAGAAGCCTAATGCCATCAGAGATAAAAGAGAGAATCAAATAAAAAGAGCATAGGAGTGGTTATATTATGTTTTGGTGATTTTTAAAGAAAGGAAGAAAAGGGAGAGAAAAGAATACAGTATGCAAGGAAGGTGGAGAAATGACTAAGGCCATTTGAATCTTATAATCTCAACTGGTAAAAGGAGGGTAGAAATATAATGACCCACACAGAACTAGGTGTAGAAAAAATATACTTTCAATAGTTGCCACTATTCAATTTCTAAGTCAGCATGCTTTCCTAAAATACTACAATTAACAACAATTAATTTTTGAAAAATATTGTTTTTAACTTACCTTTCTTACTGTTCTCACTGTGAGACCCCTTTAAAGAAAGAGACTTATCCTCAACAAGCTTCCCTTCTTTAGAAGAAGTTACTCTACCATTTGGACTCTAAACAGCAAGTTAAGAGAAAAATGTCATGTTTAGTTTTTAATTAATAGGATCATATCATACTGTATATGTTTTACAGTAAATTATATATTAAAGTGCATGTTTTAAAATTTAAAAAATTAGTTATCCTTTTTCATATTTCATTTCTCCTAGATGCATTTAAGAATTAAAAATAAGGAAAAACCCGAAATATTTAAAGGAACATCAATTTAAGTTTTCTATTTGCTATCTAGTCAGAAGTAAATTATTAATGAATCCATTACCTTTCAAAATTTACAGTCAACTCTGTGGTTCATGTGTTTCAACTTTCAGGATTATCCCAGATTTAACACCTGGTATTTCCCTTGCTAACTACTTAGCAGTTGATGACAACTGCTTGTCATAAGTTCTTGTGTGCTGAGGAAATGTAAACTATTTTAAATTTAAACAAAGTGGTCAATTTATATAATTTCAAAACAACATATTCTTCATGTAACATCATATCCTGTACTGCCACAATACTAATTTAGAATGACTGTATGACCGTCAAGATTAGAGGTTTCTGAGTAGTGTTTTGTGGAATCCTTGGGCCACAAATGATGGCAATTAAGAACTTAATTGATGCTTTCTCAGGCTATGGGGAGGAAAAGTTTCTTTTCTGTTTGTTCCAAATACTCTTGAATCTCTGATAATATCTCTGATAATTGGTGTCTCTTTAGAAATCACATGTAGTAAAATACAATTTGTAATTGAAGTTTAATTTAAGTCTAGTGAGCTGCAGAGATGGGATTTACAACCCAGATCTCCTGTATCTCTTTTCACTATATACAGATACCCTTAAATAAATCAGGAAACTGCTCCTCAACCCTTTGTCATCCTCCCCCCCCCCCGTTTTAATTCTCAAGCTAAATTTGCCACCATACATCTTTTCTTCTAGTGATTTCTAGAACTTTTGACTCACCTCAAAAGTCTCTTTTTCATTAGTGATAGGATTCTTAATCATTGCTGGTTTAGGTTTATTGGCCTTGAGTTCAGACATTGCTTGACTATCCAAAATCATTTTTTTGAACCAAGAGTGGGATTTTTTCCCAGCCACAAAAAATGCTGCCCCACTCTGGAGAGTCACTTGGGGTTTAACTTTTAGACTCAGCACTCGAGGAATGGGGGTCAAACTCTTGTCAGGTTCATGACTGTTATCCTCCTGTCCCATGGCTGATTTAAAAATCATTCTCTTTTGCTGGGGTGTAACAGCATTCCTCAACACAGTTTTAATGCCTTTATAACTTCCATATTTAGGAGTTGAATTCCTTTTTACTTTAGGGTTTGTTTTCTTCAACACTTTTTGATGTTTTTTTTCTGTCAAGTTAGGAACTGGCTTGTTATATCCACAATCATTTTTCTGACCATGAGATCTGCTCTCTTTGACAAGTTTCCTCTCCAGTGGATTCAGGTACCATTTATCTCTGTTATAAAAGGATCTAGTGGACATGGCAGATTTGAAGGGAGAACCTTGCTGTGGAAGCTTCATTGGGTTCCCTTCCCCTCCTCCTTTTTGAATAGCACAGGCTGTTTCTAGTGGATACTTATTGAACTGACTTGAAACGTGGTGTCCTTGGAAGAGGCAACATACATTTTCTTTATCCAAATCTTTAATTTGTGATATTTCCTTTTTAGGGGTCCCACTTGGGGATGGAGGAATACTTTCAGTAAAGTCCAATATTATCTTCTTCATTGGATTTTCAAATAGACTATAAAAACAAAACAAATCCATTATTAAATATTACTAATATTACTACTTTCAGATCTCCTAACAATCACTTAATACTGAAACAATTATTGGATCCTACTAAAAAAGGGATTCCATACTTTTGTGCTAATTACTTGTGATTCTAAGTCGCCCCTCCCACCCAAAGCCTATTTTAACAAATCTCATAGAATAAGATGGCATTACAAAGAAGAATCTTATAAAAAAGCTATTTTTAAATACAGAAGAAGAGACTATTATATAGCATAGTAACACCACTTTATTGACCTGGTTAAATGGAATTCATAACAATTACTCATTTTATTATGTAAATATTGTCAGGCTGCTTTAACTCTACTTTTCTCCATCTACAATGCTAGTCCAGTGATTTAAAACTCAAATCTCCATATTGATTTAGAAAACCACAAAACAATACTATGCTGTATTTTTATTTATTGTTCGTTTCCCAATTATATTTTCATCTGGTTCCTGGCATGCTAGTAATTAAAGTTGGACACCTTTGCTCTAGCCAACACCCTTCTAACTCAGTTGCCAGAGAAAAACCACTCAAAAATACCCAGTTTAGAATATTCTTTTCAATTGCTAATTTTACTATAGTCTAGGAATCAATCCTGTTTTTCACTCAAGAGCTAGCACCAGGTTTTTTATTTTGAAAAATATAAAAAATTATTGCTGAATTGTATAGTATCTATTAATCTGTGACAGGATATGCCTCCTTACTCAGGTTCCAAAGATTAAGACTCATGGAGGATAGGGGAGATAAAAGCAAGGACAAAGATTTTTATTTGATTTTCAGTTCTGAATTTTCCCTCTCCCCTTGACTTCCTTGGAGAAGATAAAGAGAAACAAAACTCATTAGAAATATGCAAGAAAATTCCCTCTTTAATCCTTATGTCCTACAAACAAGTTAAAAAAAATAAGCAGCAGTTAGATTTTCACAAGCCTAGACATTTTAATCCAAAAACTTCCCAATGAGAATCATGCAGAAAATTTAACTGAGGTAGTAGGTTCCCTTGTCTCACCAGAAGTCTTGTCAGGCATGCTGCAGAAGAGATTCTCATTCAGATATGGATTAGATTGGCCTTCAAGATTTTTTTCAGGGATGGGTCCTATAAACTCACCTGCCATATTTAGAACTTTGATTCCTCTTCCTTGGAGTAACATTTGCCATTTTATATGAATCCCTAGAACACATAAGATTTTCAAGGACAACCAAATACACAAAATAAACTATCAGAACCCTTACATAAATACCACACTGACATATCTAACCACACTATTATTTTTACGCTGCATCAGAAACCCAAGGCAGTGATTAATAAAGGAGTTCTAGTATGTTTGGAAGTTAAGAGAATTATAGTAATTCCTAATCTTGCTATTATAATTTAAGGTTCACAAAGTGCTTTCCTCATGAGAATCCTGTGTATTAGTAGTAAGTATCTGGAAGCCAAGACTCAAAAGCTAAATAATTCATTCAATGTCACAACGCGGATCAACTCTTGCTCTTGATCTCCACATCTCTGGGGCTTTCCAATACCCAATGCAGCTGCCTATTTTTAACACCATTTTATTTAGAAACTTTCACCCAGAAGTTAATAACGCACTTGGCCGTTTATAGGCAGCTTTCAGATTTGAGGCTTTTTTTCCCCTTCTTTAATGCCTAATATATAATAGGTACTAAATAAGTTTGCTGAACTGGATTATATTCATTCTTTTTGTAGAAGCAGAACTAAAAAAAAAAAAAAAAAAAAAAAAAGGCTGGGGCGTGGGGAGTCCTGAGAAACAGCAGTTTCGATTCTGAAAAGGCAAAGAGGATCACTGGAGCAAAAGCAATTTCAGAGTTTAGCAGAAAGGGTACTGGAAAGATGTACTAGTTCCAAGGCAAATGTATTGGGGACACCCCCCTCAAAGAGCAGAATTATATTAGTAACTTAAACCCAAATCATCTTTTGGTCAGAATCTGTGTTATTTTTTCCCCCTATAAGAAAACTTTTCCGGCCGGAACTGCTTTAAGGTAGGTTCCCCCAGAGGGTTGTCCGGGGCACTGGGAAGTTAAGGTACTCGCCCAAGGTCACACAGCCAGTAAGCAGGTGCTAGACCTTCCCCGCCTTCAGACAGGCTCTCCATTCACTCGGTCCCCCCACGCTTCTAATAGCAGCAGTGTTCGGTATTTACCTACAACTTTAAGATTTGTCGAAGCGCTTTACAGACTCTCACTGAGTCTCTGCAGGAGGTAGGTATTACAGATTGTTAGCCCTATTTTACAAGTGAGGAAACTAAAGGCTAGGTGACATGACTTGTCCAGAGTAGCAAGCCTAAGTGTGTGAGGCGGGAATTCTAACCCCGATCTTCCAACGCTCCAAGCTCACGCTGCCTCCTCCCAAGTACCACACATTCCCCTTCGCCCTTCAAGCTACTAAAAGTAACCTCCCGGAGGGGGGGAGTAGGTAACTTGCCCCGAGTCACATAGCAAGTTAGGGGGTAGTCGGACAAGAGCTCAGTTTTCCTCCCCTCCAACTCTGCCCTCTTTCCCCTTAACTCTTTTTCCGAACCTATCCCGAGGTTCCATGCCCTCTATGCCTACCCCTTCCTCACGCTACACATGAAGACTAACTGGCGGGCTTCTTACCTTTTCTCGGTGAATAAGAAAAGCAGCTCAACTATCTGTATTCTAACCGCAACTGAAGCCGCCCGACCGTTTCAAACGTGTATTCAAATTAGCGCGCGGAGACGCGGCCACGCCTCCTTCATTCCCATTCGTCAGTTCTGACTCCTCTGAGCGGCAAGCTCTCCAATAAAGTCTCTTTCTCTCTCTAGGCTCGGACTACAACCTCTTTACAAATGTTTCTGCGTCTGTCAAGTCCATAGAGGACCACAAGTCCCAGGATGCTCGATTGTTACGGGACGCTCACCACTACGTGACTAGAACTGCGCTGGCTAGGCATTGTGGGCTAAATGACATACCCTTCCTCTAGACCTCTAGGTTTCATGTCAGCCGGTTGTTGTTGGAGCCCCGTGATTCTTTTATGATCTCATAAGCTTGGGCTTGACGATGTCACTTTCAGGTTCAAAAATCTCTAGTGGGTTATTTATTGTCTCTAAGGTCAAATATAAACTCCTCCATCATTTAAAGTCCTTCACAGGCCGGCTCTGTTTAACTTTCCAGGCCCCATTCATCTTGCTCTCATTCCCAGACCATTTGTCCTCTCCCACGACTTTTTTCTAAAATGGGGCTATTTAAATAATTTATTTTCTCTTCTGTTAACCTGGGCAATCTATATTTTTGTAGGTATTCCTCCATTTCATTTAGATTATCAAATTTATTGGCATAAAGTTGGGCAAAGTAACTCCTAATTATTACTCTAATTTCCTCTTCATTGGAATGATTCCTTATCATTTTTGAGACTAACAATTTGATTTTCCTCTTTCCTTTTTCTAATCAAATTAACCAAGGGCTTATCTATTTTATTGATTTTTTTCATGAAACCAACTCTCAGTTTTATTTATTTATTCAATAGTTTTCTTATTTTCAATTTTGTTAAGCTCCCCTTTTATTTTCAGAATTTCCAATTTGGTATTTAATTGAGGGTTTTTAATTTGCTCTTTTTCTAGCTTTTTTAATTGTAAGCCCAATTCATTGATCTTCTCTTTCTCTATTTTATGCAAGTAAGCATCTAGAGATATAAAATTGCCCCTTATAACAGCTTTGGCCGTATCCCATAAATTTTGGTATGTTGTCTCATTATTGTCATTCTCCTGGATGAAATTATCAATTGTGTCTATGATTTGCTCTTTGACCCATTCATTCTTCAGGGTTAGGTTATTTAATTTCCAATTAACTTCTCTCCCTGGACTTTTTATCACCTACTTCTGTGCCTCTGCATGAAGCAATCCCACTGTCTGCAAGGCATTAAGCTTTACCTGCCTTTGAATTACAAGCTCCTGTCAAAGCTGAACTCAAGTGGCAACAAATACTTAAGGCCTTTCTAAATCTCCCAGCTGCACCTCAGTACTTTGGTGCTCTCAAATAGAGTATTTAAGTTTATGTATATGTAAGAGCAAAGGGTTTGGCATTATTCAAATCCTATCTTTAATCTCTGGGGTAAACTGGAGAAAGTAATCTCTCAGCCTCAGTTCTGTCTTTTTACTTTGAAGGATGTTGGTTTTTAAGGTCCCTTTCAATTCCAAATCTACAAATTCTATGATGTCTTGTTTCCCCACCACTGAATATAAATTCCTTGGAAGCAAGAGGTTTTTTTTTTTCCCCCAGCTACTCAAGGTTAAGTGACGTGCCCAGGGTCACACAGTTATTAAGTGACTGGGACCAATTTTGGATTCAAGTCCCCTTGAATCTATCCATGCACCACCTAGCTGCCTTTGCTGCTGCCTTTTTTTTTTTTTTTTTTTTAAGTAGAAGTCTGCTTCATCAGATTGTAATGTCTTGGGTTCAAGTCCTACAAGGGAATCAAGTTGGCTGTGTGATCCTGGGCAAGTAACATTTATCTCTCAGTGCTGCAGGACTCCTTAAAACAGCAGATTATGTGCCTTATGTGCCCAACTGCATTGATTCTCATACCTGGGAAATCCCTGGTTCAACCTTCTTACCTTCATTGTTTACCCCCTCTCCCAAGACAAAAAAATCTTCCCCAAATTTGGCAAAGAGTTGGTGCTGAAATGCTTGTTTGACTGCTTGGAAGGGGCCTTTGAGGTCATATAGTCCAGTTGTCTCATTTTACAAATGAGACCAATGTTGAGTTTTCCTACATCTTACACCTTGGTCTCCTATCCTTCTATCCATCCAGTGTTTTTTCTCCAAGACACTCCATTTCTTGACTCCAACCTTTTTTCTTGGCTTTTTTTCATTTCCACTCACCTATTTTCCCCCAAATCCCACATTTTACAGGAAACCTTTCCCAATTACCTTTAGTTCTAGTACTTTCTATCTATTGACTATTTTCAATAATAATCAACTCCTATTTATGGCTTTTTTGTACATTGTTTGCATGCTGTCTTGACTATTAGATTGTGAACTTCTTCAGTGTTTTTCTGTCATCTAGCTAATAGCAGGCACTTAATTCATTGAATGACTATCAGTGATCCCATTAGGGAGGCAGTACAAGTAAGAAAGAGAAGGAGCTGAGTGTCAGCATGGAGAGTTCTTGTACCAAAGACCTCTTATCAATGACTTAAGAGAAGACCAAGAAGTTGCCTGAGGCATAGAGATGTGTTGCTCATGAAAATCTATGCCCAGATATTTTGGGAATCTTGCCCATTCCTCTCCAAAGTAGATTGATTCTTGCTGAAAAGGGAGAATTGTCAAAGACTGGCCCCCTATGGTCTCCTCAAAGGGATACTGAACTATAATTATATTTATATCCACCACTCTATTCCTATCTTAACAACAGCCTAAACATTGCTAGTTTAGAAAAATGAACACTTTTGTAAAGGTCATTATTCTTTTAAAAGGAGTATCTTAAGCTTATATCTGAAATCCTGATCCTTTCCACCAAATGCTTGTTATAGAAAAGACCATCACAAGTAATGAATAAGTAAATCCATTTATCCACAGATCCAAGAAATAAAAAAAAAATTATATATATTAAAATAAGTGAATAAGCTCTTTAGATGAAAGTGAGATATTTCAGCTGAATCAAGAGAGGGAATCTTTGATCTAATCCAAAGGGAAATTCCCAAATGTCTCTTAAGGAAAAAAATTGAAAATTAGGGGCATATTGTGGACCTGGCTTTCTCCTAGCATGTCTGGTTTCTGATGTTTGTGTGTCTCTCCTTGAGTAGAGTCAAGAACTGTAATATTTGTTAAAGTGAGGTAAGTAATTATTTTTTGGGCAGTCTTGATTTCAATAAAAGAAAGCAATATTATAGTATTATTATTATATAATTGAATTAATTGGCAGCTAGGTGTTGAAATGGATAAAGCACTGAGCTTGGAATCAGGAAGACATCTTCCTGAGTTCAAATTGGACTTCAGATATTATTAGTTAAGTAATCCTGGGCAAGTTACTTAACTCTGTTTGCCTTTCAGCTGAGAAGGAAATGGCAAAAGATTCCAAAATCTTTGCCAAGAAAATGGAATTAGACAGCAAAAACATCATATTTAAAGTTAAAAAAAATCTACTTTCAAATCCTGGTTTGACCACTTTGAACTTTCCTTCTTTATAAAGTATTCATATTAGATATTTATAAAAATTCAGATTAAATAATTTTTCTATCCAAACCTAAAAGTCTATGGTTCATTATTTGGAAGGAAATTTCCTTGTTTTTCCTCTTTTGGTTGGGAGGCAATCACAGTTCTGATTCCAAAAAAAAAAAAAAAAAAGTTTTAGAGGATATGGTCACCATACTTACATTGAGCCAATTGCCAGGCCATCTGACACTATTCAAGGACTTCACATAGAAAATATTGTTATCCTCAAAGAGTCCAGTCTCTTAATTGTTTTTGTGTCATGGACACTTTTGACAGTCTGGTGAAACTTTTCTAAAAATATTTTAAAATGTATAAAATATAGTATATGGAATTACAAAGGAAACCAAAAAAGAGATTAAAATGCAAATGTAAAAGTGCTGCTGTTCATCTTTCAGACTGACCAATGACTTTGATAAGCAATGTCTTGACTTTCAAATGTATTGGATTTAAGTGAGAAGTGTATAAGTAGATATCCATTGACTAACAAATGTAATAGAATATTTTTGTGCTATAAGAAAGAAGAAATATGTTGAATACAGAGAAGCAGGGACAGATTTACATGATCTTAATGCAGTTAAGTAAACAGAGCAGAGAAAACAATTTTCACAAAGACAACAAAAATGTAAATAAATACAAAACAACCAAAAGTGAATGTTGCAAAATTACAAAGAAGTTCCAGATCCCCAAAGGTGAAAAAGCACCCACCCACTCCTTTGCAGAGATGGGAGATACACAGCTGTAGAGCATTACATATACTTTCAGCCTTTTATAATGTATTTTTGCTGATTCCCCCCCCCCCTTTTTTAAATTTTTCTTTAAAACATCTATTGGGATAGCTCTTCGGGGGAAGATCTATATTGTGAGAAATTCTGGTGATATTTTAAAAAAAGATACAAATAAAATTATTTTTAGAAAAATGATGCAATTTTGTGAGTCACTGAATTGCAGTTTAAGAACAGTATGTTACTTGATTTCACAAAACTCATCTTTACCTACTTCTATAAACCAAACTAGACTACTTTATATTTCCTCACTTCCCAACTCTGCAACTTCCACCCAAGCCTGTGATGAATGGCTTCCTCAGCTCCATTCAAATTTCAAGGCTTACCTCCTAGAAGGTGGCCACCTACAAGAGATTTTCCCCATATCCTTTTAAGGTGTCAATGCGTCCTCTCTATCCTCCGGAAATTACTTTGTATTTTACTTTGTATATTAGTTCCTCTATCCTTCCTGCCTTCCCTGAATCATAGTCATTTAACCAATGACATGTATTATGTCCCTACCAAACTTGATAATAAGGTATGGGATCTAGAGCCAGCCTGTGGTATCAGGGAGACCTGGGTCCAATACTCTAGACATACTGTCTGTGATCATGTAAAGAACCATTTAAGTTAAGGGTTCCCATAGGCAGCTTCTGGACACTGACTATAAGTAGCAGAGATAATGCCCGTCATTAATAAAAGCTGTTTCTGGAAGTTCCCTGCACTGGTGCAATTATAGGTCTAGTTCCAATCTGCTGTGTGCAAAGCATTAAAAATACAAAAAACAAAAAGGAAAACGTGCTTCCATTCCAGTTCCCAATAAACACCTGTTAAATTTTAATGAACTGAACTGCACTGTTTGTGCTTTCAGGAAATGGAGCCAACTTAAAGGAGAAATTGGGTTTTAGGGATCTTGACGCAATTGAAACTTCCCCAACATACTTCGTATATTTCAGTCCTCACAGTCCTGGTCTACCCAAGCCAATACAAAATAGTGGAAAACCATACAAGAGCTCCGCTAACGTGCCAGTTACTAAGATGGCGAAGTCGACGTTATGACGTTGAACAGTGACGTAAACAGGAAGTAACTACCGGAGGGGCGGGGCCGGGAGAAAGTTCCGGCGGAGAGACAATTTGACTGACGGACAGTCTTAGTTCTGCTTTCCGGCCGCGGAGCTCTAATCTCGGAGCCCAGCGCGGCCTGAGGAGGAGCCGCCGGCGGCACCAGCATCATGGTGTTCTACTTCACTAGTCACGGTGAGTGAGGGCGGGAAGGGAGAGTCTTCGGCGCCCTGGGGCTAGGAGATCCTCTCCCCCCTTCCTCCCCTTCAAATGCTCCTGGTCTCGCGGCGAGAATCTTTCCTTCCCGGGCCAGTTCCGTGCAGGCCTCGCTCCCTTAGGGCGCTGTCCATCAGGTAGACTAGCGTGTCCGACATAGAGGCCGAGCCCCGGAGTTCGTTCTAGTTCCAGCCCTGAGGCAAGTCGGTGAGTCCCTGTCTTTGGGCCTCATTTTCCCCATTTGGTAAAAACAAACCCATTCGTTGTTCCTCTGTTTCAGGTGCTGTCGCACCTGAAACTCACTCCCTCTTTCCTCCAAGGCTGTGCACCCGCGGGGTCTTCTCTGCTTCCCGCTTTCCCCGGAGTTGGCTAACCTCCGGATGAACACTTAGTTCTTAAGTTCTGGGAACCTGAGATCCAATGCCACCTTGTGACAGCTATGGGTTAGCGAAGGTGCGCCTTAATCAAAGGGCTTTGAAGGGCCAGCTAATCTGTCTATAGAATTCAACAAACATTTATTAAACGTTTACACAGGGACTTAAGTGAAACAGTTAGAAAGCGGGAAGAGATGACTTGAACTTGATGCATTGTACAGGACAGGATACGCCACGTGGATATTGAAACTTTTGGGGGATCATTGAACTAATTGTACCCAGGAACGTTCTGGGATAAATCTGATGGAAAAACAAACGAAGATTTAGAGCGTTGGTGTCAAAGTTAAATAGAAAAGGGGGGGGGGCGTTAAATCCTACAAAAGGATCCTAGCATTGAAAACACTTTATTTTATTGACGTATGCATTTATTTCTTTGCAACATGGTTAATATGGGGATGCTTCGCATGACTTCATATATATATATATAAATGATGTATTTCTTGCCTTTTCAGTAGTTGGAGGAGAAGCTGGCAGGAGGAAAAGAATTTGGAACACAAAATAAAAAAAAACATGAATGTGGGAAAACACTAATTGGAAAGTTTAATAAAATAATTGAAACTTTAAAAAAAAGATCCCTTCAGGCTGCATATTGACTTAGAACACAGATAATGAAATATATGATTTTCTATTGCATTATTTGTTTTGTTACATATTTCTCAGTAATTAATATGTTTTGGCCCCAGTCTCAAGTGGAGAGTGGAGTTTTGATGGACCCTCATGTTTGACAATTGTAATTTGGAGAACTGTGTAGGATAGTTAAGAGTTTTGTCATTTATAACCTTTATTACTTCTGTTACCTTGATCAAATCACCTTTTGTGGTCTCATTTTTCAGTAGAGTGAATTGAATTTAATTACATGAGTTCCAATTATAAATGTATGATTTCTTGTCAACAGAGGCTTTTTTTGGGGGGGGATTTTCTTTGTATCTCTGGTACCTGGCAAATTGTCTAGCATATTGTAGGTGCTTAATATGCTTATTAACTTGACTTCCAATTTGAGGCTTATTTGCAATGGATCTAGACAGGGACATTTGTTAGAATTGAATATAAAATACAAAAGTCCTGAATTAAGGTTTGTGTACTTGTCTTTAATTTTGAAATTCATGAGTTTTAGTGTCTCTGGAAGCTTTTACCTTGAGAGAAAAGCAATAAAGCTCTCATCTTGAAACACTGATTCTCATAGACCTGAGATTTAAGGCCAGCAAATTGGAAAAACCCAACAGTGGCTACTGAATGGAAAAAAAAAATCAGTTCATGTCCCAATCCAAAAGAAAGACAATGCCAAGGAATGTTCAAATCACCAAACAATTGGACTGATTTCTTCATAGCAAGGTTATGCTTAAGATTCTACAAGCTTGGCTTTGGTAATATGTGAACCAAGAATTACCAGAAGAGCAAGAAGTAGATCATCTTACTTGTTCCTGAGGAATTTATGTGGACCAAGCAGCAGCAGTTAGAACTGAACATGGAACAACTGATTGGTTGAAGATTGGACATTATTTAACTTGCATGTATATCATCATACATATTCATCAAGCGAGGTGCTAGACTGGATGAATCAAAAGCCAGAAGTTGCCAGGAGAAATATCAACACTCAGATATGTAGATGATACCACTCTGATGGCAGAAAGTGAAGAAAAATTAGAGTTGAGAAGAGTGTAAAAAGTGACTTGAAGTTTAATATAAAAAAACCCTTTTATCTTGGCACTTGATCCCACCACTTTTTGGCAAATAGAAGAAGAAATGGAAGCAGCATGGTCATTCATTCATTCATTCATTCATTCATTTATTTATTTTAATGTAGCCATGAAATTAAAAGATGCTTGTTCTCCTTGAAAAAAAGTTATAGCAGATGTGGAGAGCATACTAAAAAGTAGCAACATTACTTTGTTGACAAAGGTCTAGATAGTCAAAAATGAAACTTATCAGGGCACATTTAATTTAATTTTTTGAATTCTGTTCTCATAAACAAAGTGGAAATGGTTGCTAGGGTAGAAGAGAGATATTGTTTACCTGTTTTTCAGTCATGTCTGATTTTTTGTGACCCCTTTTGGGAGTGTATTCTTGGCAAAGATATTGAAGTGGTTTGCCATTTTCTTTTCTAGTTCATTTTTACAGATGAGGAAAGTGAGGCAATCAGGGTTAAGTTACTGCCCAGGGTCACACAGTTATTGACTGAGTCTGGATTTGAACTCAAGTCTTCCTAAGACAGAGCCTAAGCCTCCAAACTCCAAGCTCTATCTACCGGGCCACCTGACTGCCTTAGAAGTGATGGATACCTGATAGGAAAATAACCATTTCACTTAGAAATTGGCGATAGAGGAGAAGAAAACCTAGATTTGGGGAGTGCAGATTTCAGAGGTGGTATGACTTTGTCATCTGTACTTCAACATCCAGTCCTTGCTAAATCTTGTTTCTATCTTCGCAACATCTTTATTTTGTCCTCTGCTCATATAGTGGCCCTTACTGCCTCTTGCCTAGACTATTGTAGTAAATTTCTAACTAGTTTTTTGTCGTCTCTTTTCTAACTTCAATTAATTTTTTTATTCAACTGCCAGGAAGGTGACTTTGCTAAATTGTAGATTTGAACCTGTCAACTCATCCAACCCCAAGAGGATTCTTGTGCCTCCCTATTACCTTCAGGATCAAATAGGAATACCTCTTTTGGGCATTTAAAGCCCTTAATGACCTGGCCTCTTTCTATAGTTTCTTGTGCCATCCTTTGCTATTCTCTGTGCACTCCATGATTCAGCGGTAACGGCCTATTTGCTATTCCTTTCACATTATATTCTATCTCCTGCCCACCATGCATTTGTAATGCCTGAAATATTCTCCATCTTCATCTCTATTTCATTGTTTCCCTGGCTTCCTTCAAGATGCAATTCAAATTCCACTTTCTATAGTAGGCCTTTCCCATTTGCCCTGACTGCTAGTGCCTTCCTATATAAGACTATCTTCCATTTACTTTGTATTTGAGATGTCCCAAAAATCTTACTGCACTTTTGAGCTTTAATAAACCACTATGACTTTTGGGACGTCTGGTATATCTTTGATTATTTATATGCTGTCTCCCTCATTAGAATATGAGCTCCTTGAGAGCAAGGATTGTTTTTGACTTTCTTTGTATCCTCAGCACTTAAATATCACAGTAAATATTTGATAAGTGCTTGTTGGTGACTGATGGAACCTGTAAGACTTTGGGTCAGATTTAATGAGGTGAATTTTAATAATAATAAGGATAAATATAAAATCTTACATTTAGATCAAAAAATCACCTGCACAAGTATAAGATTTGATAAGAAAGGATTAGACGGCAAATGGGATACCTAAAAAAAAAAAGTCTGGGGATTTTATTTCATTTCTTTCTTTTTTTTTTTGCTGAGGCAATTGGGATTAAGTGATTTGCCCAGGGTCACACAGCTAGGAATTGTTAAGTGTCTGAGGCTGGATTTGAACTCAGGTCCACCAGTGCTCTATCCACTGTGCCATCTAGCTGCCCCCTTAAAGTCTGGAAATTTTAATAGAATTCGAAATCACTTGTGAATCAATAGTGTAATATGGTGGACCGGAAAACTGTTATATTCTGCTGTATAGTCTGAAAAATTGTGTGAGTTCTGAATGTCACATTTTAGAACATTGATAAAACTGGGAAATGTTAAGAGGAGGGCACCTAGGGTGGTGAAGGATCTTTTTGTTATACACGTATGAGTTTAACTAACGGGATGTTTAGCTTGGAAAGGAGATGTTTGAAAGGATGTCAGGTATCATGGTAGCTATTTTTAAGTATTTGAAGGACTTTCATGTCATATTGATGAAGGAAGGAAATAAGCATTTATATACAGCCTGTTATGTGCCAGGCACATAACTTAATCTTCATAATAATCCTGAGTTGCTATTATGAGTCCCATTTTACTGTTGAGGAAACGGGCAAAAAAAGGTCATGTGAGTTGCTGGTGACTGAGCTAGTAAATGTCCTAGGCTGGATTTGAAAGCAGGCCTTTCTGTCTCTAGGTCCATTGCTGTGTTACTCAAACTGCCTACCTGCCTTTAGGAAGAGGTATTAGGTTTGTTCCTCTTTTCCCCAGAGGGCAGAATTAGAAACAATTGATAGAAGTTCTTGAATGGTAGACTTTGGCTTTGATGTTAGGAAAAACCTGACAATTCGGGTGGTGAAAGGGGAATAGCTGCCTTGGGAGAAAGTGAATTTTTCCTCACTGAACATTTAGTTAAGACAGGTGTGTTGACAGGTATGTATGTTGAAGAGAATAATTCTTTTTTTTTTCAGTATCCAGATAGGAAAATCCCTTCTAAGTTTGAAATTTTCTTTAAATTCATTTGTCCAATGTTCAGTCTTAAAGATGGAAATGACTCTCCTCTTCTGCAAACTGTTGCCTAAATAAACAGTAGAATTAGAAAAATATTTTCATAGTTGAAACTTTTTCATAGGTGTAAATGATTATGATAATGGTGTTACCCTGACTAATTTGAACTCAGTTTTATTGAGGTGAGAAAGTAGGCATATGGGTCATAAATTGATATTTTTATGCTTGTCATTTTGTGCTAATATCACGTGGGATCTTTTGAACCCTGAGGAAGGGAAGGTGGCATGATAGTGGACTGATTATAGAGAACTAGATTTAAGCCTTGCTGCGTTCTATATATGTAACTTTGATCAGATTCTTTCATCTCTTAGGCCTCAGTTTCTTCATGTGTAAAATGAGGAAGTGGGGACTCAATGACTTTTTAAGTGCTCTTCCAGAGGACCTAAATTCAATAATTCTATGGGTCACCTATGTGATTTCTTTTGTATATTTTCTGACTTAGCCACTTTTCCCAATTTCATCTGAGATGACTTTCTAAGCTCTCATTTGGCATATTGGATAATGAGAGTAAAGTTCTGTTATTGCAGCTCCACTGTTATGGGTGATGGGAATCAATTGCTATTGAAATACTTGTTCCATTTTACTTCTCTTTGTTTTAATTTTAATTTTCATCCATATATTTTCTCTGGATAATTTAGTATAGTTAGGTCTAATGACTAGCATTCTTTCTCTTTTATGAAGCATAATTGCTCATAATATTCAATTATTCTTTTCCTAAATGTTTTGCATATGAATTTGTAGTATATGCTAATGCTGGTTTTGGCTGCTATACCTTTTTATAAAATTTATCTTTCTTTTTAAAAATTAGTTTTATTGCTATCTTCTGTTTCTTACATCATCAGAGGTATTCAAGCATCTTTTCTCTCTCACTTCCCAGAGACCCATATTACAGAATTTTTTAGAGTGCATAATTATGCAGTGTTTAAATTCTGTGGGCCTCCTGAAATCTTTTGATTCTGGTCCTGCCTTGATCTTTTTTGATTTGTAATTTTGTTTCATTTATTTTTGATTTTTATAATGTCTAGTTGATACTTCTGTTTCCATTGTTGTAATTATTATGTATGTTGTTTTCTCGTCTCTGCTTGCTTTTCTTTGCTGTAGTTCATGTAGATCCTTCCATATTTTTGTATTCATCACCTAAATAATTTTTTATAGCAGTGATATTTCATTATTCATTACCCACAAGTTGTTTAGCCAGTTCCCAGTTACTGGGCATCTACTTTGTTTTCAGTTCTTATTCATCACAAAGCATGCTGCTATAAATATTTTGGAATATATGGTGACTTTCTTCAGATATGATTTGCTAGAAGTATAAGCCCAGTAATGGAGTCTGTGATATGAACATTTTAGTCACTTTATTTGTATAATTCCAAATTGCTTTCCAAAATGGTTGTACTATTTTAGATTCACCAGTAATAGTATGTTTATCAGTTTTTAATCCCTCCCACATTAACTATGCTTTTTTTTTTTTTTTTGGTGTGAATATTCAGGGTTGTGAGGTAGAACCTCTGAGAAGTTTTGATTTATCTTGTCTTCTGTCTTGTTGGTGACATAACCTGGAGATGCCATATCTTTTCTGTTGGCAGAAAGATTTTTGCCAGATTGCTAAATTTTTGCAATATAAGTTTACAAAATAAAATTTGACCAAATTTCAAAGATTTCTAAATGCTTGAGCAGTTTTCCACTATGAATACTGATGTTTTTTTGGTTAAGGATACCAGTCATTATTTGACTTGAAAGTTATGCTGACTAGTACTCCTAGAAAAATTATTTGAATGGAGTTTAATGTTTGTACATTTTATAAGACCACTTGCCCTTCAGCAGGCAAAAAATTACTAAGATCTTAAAACTAACATAATATTTACTCAGAAGAAGTAGAAGTGATGTATTTTCTCATGCCATAGATTTGTAAAGTAATGTACAATGTTATCTGATTTCTTTTCCTTTTTTTTTTTTTTCATTTTCTTCTTAGCTGATTCATCTGTGTACACCATTTATATGGGAAAGGATAAATATGAAAGTAAGTTTTACAAAGCATTTGATTTTGAAATTTCCAACAGGTAAGTGATATTTTTCTTTCTCTTCAATTTTGCTTTGGGAATGAATTTTTGAGCTTTTGTGAATCTGCCCTTCAGATCAAAATCCCATTGTTAAGAATCTCAAATAAGTATCAAAATGTTTTGGTTTGAATTTTGTTTGTGCTTAATAGTTTTAAATTACTAAGCTAGCTGTTGCTTGGAAATCTTATAAAGAGTTTTATTTTAATGCTGTTTGTTAATGAAATTTGAAACCTATCAACCTATTTTCATTGAGATCAGATAAAAATCCTATGTGTCATTGGGTTTTGAAGACATTGCTCTCACATTGTTTCCCCCCACTCTCCCCACCCCATTGCTCTCACATTGTTTCTCCCCCCCCCCCCTTCCCACCCCCATTTCCCTTCCTACACAGCTGCTATCTTAGTTTAGAAATGAAATACTTCTCACCTGGATCATTCTAATAGTCTCCTGAGTGACCAACCTGCTTCAGGTCCAAGCCATTCCTCACAATACTGCCAAACAGGCTTTTCTAAAATATTTGATCATTTCCTACTTCTACTTAGTAAACTTATGTTGCTCCCTATTACTTCAAGGATCAAATATAAATTCTTCTCTCTGACTTTTTGAGTCCTTTCCAAATTGACCATTCTTCCCTTTGATGCATTCAGAACTCCAACCAAACTGTTCTCATAGTTTCTTTCTTTTTTTTTTTTTTTTTTTTTTTTTTTTTGTTCTTAGAGTTTCTCACAAACACTTCATTCGTTTCCTGGAATGTGTTACCTAGTTTCACTTCTTACAATCCGTTAAACTACTCACTCAGTAAACATTTATTAGGCACCTTGTGTGTACCAGGGACTATTCTAGGTGTAGGGCATTCAAAAAAAGGCTGAAGATCATTTCTGCTCCCAAGAAGCTCCCAGTTTGAATGGGGGTGGGGGGGAGACAATATGCAAACAAACTACAGAGAGGATAAATTTGGATCAATAATCAACAGTAGAAAGGCCTGAGAATTAGAGAGAATCGGGAAAACCTTCCTATTTTAGGGGGGATTATAATTGAGTCTTGAAGGAAGGCAAGAAGAAGAGATGAGGGAGAGATTTCAGGTGTGTGGGGCAGCCAAGGAAATGGTGTCTCTTGTTGGAGAAAGAACAAGGAGGCCGGGTGTCACTGGTTGTAGAATATGTCTGTGGGGGCAGGTGGGAAGATGGCAATGGAACTGGAAGGGAGTAAGGTTCAGGAAGACCAGAAAGGTCGGGGAGAATGCTAAATCAGGGAAGACTTTGGTTTTGTATTTGATGCTAGAAGGCAGGAAGGAGCCACTTGAGTAGAGGCCATGATAGTCCTGTGCTTTTAAGAAGATCACTTTGGCAGCAGAGTGGAGGAAAGGTCAGGGATTTATGGTAGATGACAAGCTATCAGGCTGTTGGAATAGTGTAGCTCTGAGGTAATGAGGGACTGTGCCAGGGTGCTGCCAGGATTGGAGGGGAAAGGGGAGAGGCCTTTACAGGTGGGATGTGGGAAGTAGGGTGAGAGCAAGGGATATCTAATTCAGTGTCCAGTAGGTAGTTGGAATCTGAGATTAGAGGTTAGTAGAGAGATTAGGTCCTCAAAGTAGATTTGAGAATCATCAGAGATAATTTCATCCGTGTGAGTTGATGAGATTAGAAATGAAATAGGGAGAGAAGAGAAGGGTCCAGGATAGAACTCTGGGACACCAATGATTACTGGAGATGCCCTGAAGAATAGTCCTGAAAACAGAAACTGCCTCAGAGAGGCTGAGAAAGATGAGAAAGCCATTACATTTGACACTTAAAAGACCATTAATAAATTTTAAAGTTTTAGTTGAAAGATGAGATTGGAAGTCAGACTGTAGAGAATGAAGATGAATGATTTGGGCATAAAGAATGATACCATAAATGAATTAGGAGAACAAAGGATAATTTACCTGTCAGGTTTTTGAAGGAGTAATTTATGACCAAATAAGAACTAGAGAATGTGGAAGGTAAAATGGACAAATTTGATTACATTAAATTAAAAAAGGTTTTGTACAAACAAAACCAACAGAAACAAGATTAAAAGGGAAGTACAAAGCTGGCAAAAAAAAATCTTTACAGTAAGTATTTCTGAAAAAGGTCTCATTTCTAAAATTTATAAAGAACTGTGTCAAATTTATAAGACTACAAGTCATTCCTCAATTGATAAATGGTCAAAGAATATGAATAATTTTCCAATGATATAATTAAATCCATCCATAGTTATATGAAAAAATGCTTTAAATAACATTAATTAGAGAAATGCAAATTAAAATAATTCTGAGATACTACCTAATACCTCTCAGATTGACTAAGATGACAGAAAAAGATAATGATAAATGTTGGAGGGGATGTGGGAAAACTGGGACACTGACTAATGCATTGTTGATGGAGTTGTGTAATGATCCAACTCTTCTGGAGAGCAATCTGGAACTATGCCCAAAGGGCTATCAAAATGTACTTACTCTTTGACTCAGCAGTACCATTATGAGGTCTGTATCTCAAGGAAATCATAAAGGAGGAAAAAGGACCCACATATGCAAAAATGTAGCACCTCTTTTTGTGGTAGCAAAGAATTGGAAAATGAGTAGGTGCTCAGCAATTGGAATGGCTGAACAAGTTGTGATACATGAAGGTAATGGAATATTCTTCTCTAAAAAATGAGGAACAAAGGCCTGGAAAGATTAACATGAACTGATGCTGAGCAAAACAAACAGAACCAGGAATACATTGTATACAATAACAACAAGAATGTGCAACGATCACCTCCAGTAGTTCAGTGATTCAAAGCAATTCCAATAGACATTTGGACAGAAAATGCCATCTGCATCCAGAAAAAGGATCTATGGAGACTGAATATAAATAACACATGCTATGCTCACTTTTATTCTGTTTTTTTTTCCCACCTATCATGGTTTTTTCCCTTCTGATTTGATTTTTCTCTCCCAACATGATTCATAAAGCAATGTGTGTTAAAAATAAATTTAAAAAAATATGAAATTCCCCTTTAAAAAAAAAAGTAAGATTCCACTGTTATTTTGAAAAAGCAGTTCAGAAAAATATCACCTTAAAGACTTTTTCAACAACTATCTCCCATTTATATTAATTATTCAAGATTCCTTGAAACATAATAATAGAAATATCTCTGTTCTTTGATCTTCTGATCATAAATATCAAATAAGACATAAAACAAAAAGATGTAGGCTCATCAAAGGTGTCCACCATGGTGTTAGAGTGATTCCAGTTGTAGTTGAAGCCCTTTTCCCTCTAATATTTGTCTATCCAAAATAATGGCAATAAGGAGTTATAGAAGATCAGTGGACATATGGAGGCTTATGATACCTGCAAGTATTAACTTTTCTCTCAGCCAAAAACGGTACCTTATTTTTTGCCCTCTCTGCTGCTTGGTGAACTTTGTTGAAACCCTTTATTTTTATAGCCAGAGATAGTAAGAAATTATTGACTTTCTAATCTTGGCTTCTTATCTGAAGCTCTTTAAATTAAACCTTTCACTGCTCTTAAATTAAGGAATTTTTTTTTCTCATCTTCTTACAACCCTTTTATCTTCTGATATAGTAGAAAAAGTACTTTATATACAGCAAAGAAATTTTTGGCATAAGCAAGATCTCAAGTAGTAGCCTTTGTTATGCTCAGTGCTTTGATCTTTTATATAGACAGCTATAAATCATAGCTTTTTTTCCCTGCAGAAATGGTGGGCAAATGTATACATATTTATACAGTTATCTTGCTGTACAAGAAAAATCGGATCTATAAGGAAAAAAAAAAAAAACCTGAGAAGGAAAAAAAATGTAAGCAAACATCAACAGAAAGTGTGAAAATGCTATGTTATGGTCTACACTCAGATCCCACAGGCTTCTCTGAGTGTAGATGGCTTTCTTCATCACTGAACAATTGGAACTGCTTTGAAACATCTCATTGTTGGAGAGCCAATCATAGCTTTTTTCTTATTTTCTCTTATCAAGGTTAGCTTATTTCTCTCATTGGCCTGGAGGTGGAAGCAGAGAATCAATCATGATGTGATTGAAAATGAGAGAAAAAGAGGTAAATAATAGAATCTCAAAAGTTGTAAGGGACCTCTCAGCTCGGATATAGTCTCATTTGTTTTTTTCTTTTTACAATTTTCTTTGTATTTTAAACTTAAATCCCAAACAAAATGGGCATTTCCATATACATAACAGAACAAAAAAGATTGCATGCAAAATTCTAGATCTTTGTTATGTACAGCTTGTTTTCCTTTTTCACATATTTAAGTTCAACTTAAAACTTTCAAACTGTCCCATTTGGTTGTTTCTGATCTTTTTTCTCTATTTAAGAAAAAGGGAAGATGCCTCAGTGATTCTCTTTTCTTTCCCACTTTTTCTTTCCCTCTCTCTCTTCTCCTTCACATGAGGCTATGTTAAGTTTCAAGTAAAACAAATGTCCACATTAGGCTATATCTGAAAATGTATGTCTTTTGCATCTTGAGTTCATCACTTCTCTATTAAGAGAGGGAGGCCATACTTCATCTTAGGTTCTCTGGAGACTACTGAAAACCCTGAATATATTTTTATCTTTTCTGCCCATCCCATAGTAGAGAGCAAAAGGGCCAAAAAGAAAGGGCAAATACCAAAAAGAGAGAACAAAAGAAACTCAAATGATCAAATACTATGTTTTAAAGTGACTAAAAAGCAATGATTATTATTTAAACTACCAGAACTTCTATATTCAACATTACCTTTAGGAGTAGTGTTAGTTTTCTCATCTGCAAAAGAGATAAACTTATCCCAAAGGGCTATGGTAAGGGGATAAATAAATGAAATAATATATCTAAAAATGCTTTATAAACTATTAAGTCTTACTAAATATAAGATTTATGAGGAAGGAAACAGGTTAATTCTGGGGTCATCCAACTAGTTAGTCACAGAGCCAGAATTTTAACTCTAGTCTTCTGGCTCCCATTTCTCTCTGTTATATCATGTTAAATATATTTTCTTTTATTTGTGTATTTCTTGTTTTGTTTTTGTTTTTTTAACCTCCACCAAAGACCAACTCTGTTACCTCATTGTGGTATGATTATAGCCCACGGTCTTCAGGGCTTTGCCAACAGATAGTAATTTCTGCAACTAAGGTTAGACCAAAAAAAAAAAAGCTTTGAAATATGGTCCTCATGATGAAATCAAAACTATTTGTAGCCATATGAAAAGGTGCTCCAAATCACTATTGATCAGAGAAATGCAAATTAAGACAACCCTGAGGTAATACTACACACCTGTCAGATTGGCTAAAATGACAGGAAAAGATAATGATGAATGTTGGAGGGGATGTGGAAAAACTGGGACATTGATACATTGTTGGTGGAACTGTGAACAGATCCAACCATTCTGGAGAACAGTTTGGAACTATGCTCAAAAAGTTATCAAACTGTGCATACCCTTTGACCCAGCAGCATTTCTATTGGGCCTATATCCCAAAGAAATCTTAAAGGAGGGAAAGGGACCCACATGCGCAAGAATGTTTGTGGCAGCCCTTTTTGTAGTGGCTAGAAACTGGAAACTGAATGGATGCCCATCAATAGGAGTATGGCTGAATAAATTATGGTATGTGAATGTCATGGAATATTATTGTTCTATAAGAAATGACCAGCAGGATAGTTTCAGAAAGACCTGGAGAGACTTGCATGAACTGATGCTGAGTGAAATGAGCAGAACCAGGAGATCATTATACACGGCAACAACAATACTAGATGACGATCAATTCTGATGGACATGGCTCTCTTCAACAATGAAATGTCTCAAACCACTTCCAATTGTTCCCTGAAGAAAGCCATATACACCCAGAGAGAGGGATATGAAATGTGGACCACAACATAACATTTTCATGCTCTCGATTGATGTTTGCTTGCATTGTGTTTCCTTTATCTGATTTTTCTTTCTTGTAGATATGATTTTTCTTGCACAAAAATGATAAGTGTGGAAATATGTATACATATATTTGATTTGTCAAGTATTTTAACATAATTAACATGTAGTGGATATGCTGCCATCTAGGGGAGGGGTGGGGAATAGGGAGGAAAAATTTGTAACAGAAAGCTTTGTAAGGGTTAATGTTGAAGAATTACCCATACATATATTTTGCAAATTAAAAAAAAAATTAAAAATTAAAAAAAAAAGAAATATGGTCCTTATACTTATTATTTGAAGGCAGAGCTAATTATCTGAGCTCATCATCAGAAGGTTGGTGCTGAAGTGTTATGATTGTCAAAATTATAGACTTTAATAGACATAGTTGAATTGTGGTTTACATTAATGGAAGGAAAACCCACATCAAATATAATATAGATCCTTGATAACTAAGGATTTTAAAAAGAAAATTAAATAGATTTTTGGCCAATTCAATGTAACAATGTTTTAAAAATATCCCTTCTATTTATTTATATAAGAAAAATAAGAACTTAAATTCTCAGGGAGTTTCTCATTTTGCAATGAATTGAGGAAAAAATCAGTTTTGTTGTTGTTTATATCCTATTCTTCCTGACTCTGTGGACCATATCACATTAATAATGGCTGTGGGCTTTTCTTGGCAAGAATACTTAGAGTGGTTTGCCATTTTTTTTTCTACAGAGACAAAAACTAAGTGAGTTATGAAGGGTCACTCAGCTAGAAAGTATCTGAGGTCAAATTTGAACTCCAGTCTTCTTACTCCAAGCCAAGCACTGCCTTATTCATTAAGCCATCTAACTGCCTGAGAAATCAGTACTCATTCTAAATGTATAGAAAAAGCTATTGCTATTAAAGCTGGATTAGCACTTTAGTAGTCTTTGAATCTAGGCATTAAAATTAAATAATTTTCCTTAGTTTACTGCTGTGATTTTGTTTAAAATCCAGCAGCAAGCATATGCATGTATGTATTCTAGAGATCATGCTCATGATTTCTTAAAAAAAAATTATAAATTTGACATTTATTTCCTCTTCCCTTCTCATCCCTCATTGAAAAACAAACAAAAAAAACAACTCGTGTCACATATGCATAGTCATTCAAAACACATTCTCACATTGCCCATGTCCATAAATGTCTACAAATATATGTTTCTTTTGAGAAGCCTCAGGATAGTAAGTTCAGGAAGATCATGTTAGAAAAAAGCCTTGGAATATAGAACTGTTGGATTGTTGTTTATAACCTGAGGACAAGGCTAATTAAATTCAGAGAGCCTCATGATTAGGAGTTTGATGCTGAAATATTTTGGTGGTAAAATTGAATTAATTTGCATGTGATTTGGATGTTTGCTTTTTGTATGGCTATTGATAGCTTGAATTTCTTCCTCTGAAAACTGACTGCTTATATCCATTGACCATTTATCAATTGGAGAATGATACTTATGCCTAAAAATATGAATAATTTCTTTGTATATCTTAGAAATGACATCTTTTATCAGGCAGGAAGTTTTCTGAAAAGATTTTTTTCTAGTTAAACTTTTCTTCTAATCTCAGCTACATTGGATTTTGTTTTTGCAAAACTTTTTAAATTTTAAGTAAACAAGATAAGCTATTATCTTCTGTCATCATGAACTCCTTCCTTATTCATAGATGTGAAAGGTAGCTTTTCTGCCCCTTTAATTTGTTTATGATGTGACCTATTAAATCCAAGTCATTGTGAAATGTTGGTCTAAACCTAATTTCTGCCAGGTCCGTTTCCAGTTTTTGCTGAATAGTGAGTTTTTACCCTGATAGCTAGGGCTTTTTGATTATTGATCACTATGTAACGAAGTTCCTTTGCTTTTGTATGTGATGTACCCACCTAATCTTTTTCACTGACCAGTCTTTTTATTTTTAAACCAGTCCCAAATTGTTTTGTTGATTATTGCATAGTAGTACATTTTGAGACTTGGGTACCCTTCAAAATTCTTGACCTTTTGTTTCTCCTGATTTTTCTTTCTTCTTCTTCTTCTTTTTTTTAAAGTTCTACAAAATAAACCTTTGGTGTTTGATAAGTATTGCACTGAGTATCAGTGTCATTCTTATTATATTAGTTCAGTCTTTCTGTGAGCAATTAGTATTTTCCCAATGACTAAAGATCAATTTCTGTTAAGTCTTTTGTAATTATAGCCATGTAGTTGCTATATATAGTTCGGTGGTTGAAAACTAAGTATTTTATACATTCTATCATTTTATTTTAAGAGGCACTTAGGTGACTCAGTGTGACTGGAAGTCAGGAAGACCTTAGATATTTATTAGTTGTGTGACCTATGGCAAAACACTTAACCTCTGTTTGTCTTTATTCATTGGAGAAGGAAATGGCAAATATGCCATTACCTTTGCCAAAAAAAACTTATGGATAGAATTAATGTGCTATGGTGCCATAGGGTCATGAAGAGTTGGACACAATTGAATGAAAATAAGTTGTTTTCATGGAATTTTTCTTTCTATCTCTTCCTATTGAATTTTATTGATAATATACAGAAGTATTAATTATTTTTATGGATTTATTTTATATTCTGATATTTCAGTTAATTTTTTAGCTATTTCTTTAGGGATTCTCTAAGCAAACCATTGTCTCATCTGCAAAAAGCAAAACAATTATTTCTTTTTTAGATGTGTTTTTTTTTTACATAAATACACACTTATCTATATACACATTTCTTATGCTTTACTATTAGTTGTATGATTTATTGTAGTTAGTGTTCAGGAACATGAATTGTTAATGGCCCATATTAGGATAATACTCAACTCTTCATCTGCAATTAGCAAATAGCTGTGGTAATTGGATATTAAGAATATTGGAAGAAATATGAACTGGAAATTGACAATAGAACATTTGATATTTAAAACATTTCTAAAAAGGCTAAATGAATGTATTAATGTTAATTAATTCTCAGTAATCCTTTTCCATGGTAATATCTTTAAGCTGAAATTAAACTATTATAATGATTGAATGATTATAAAGCATTTATTAAGCACTTTTACATGCAAAGCAATATGCTAAGAGCTGGGGGTATAAATAGAAGAGTAAAACAATCTAAGTTCTCAAGGAGTTCACATTTCTAATGGAGAAGAAAACACAAATGAAAGTTTTAGCTGCAAGTCTGATGGAGAAGTTCCATAGTCCATAGAGTAAAGAGTAAAGCAGATGAAATATCTTTTATTTAATGTTATTTCCACTGATAAAATATTAGTTTCTAATGGTGGATTGTTTGACAGTTTGCTTTAGTGGCAAGAACTTTTTCTGGATATTCAGTAGTTTAACAAAAGCACCTCTAGAAACCATTATCAGCCTGCATTTCCACAGGGATTGCTTCCCAAGATCATAGTAAGCATCAGTAGGCCAGAAACACTGCTATTCCCAAGACTCTTGGGCTCAGGATCTTGGGCTGTTGCCATCAGGGTCCAAGAAGAGATGGTTATTAAGATTATGATGGTGGCAGAGAGAGGGATGTGAAATGTGGACCACAACATAACATTTTCATGTTCTCTATTGAGGTTTGCTTGCATTGTATTTCCTTTATCAGATTATTCTTTCTTTTAGATATGATTTCTCCTGCACAAAAAATGATGCAATAACTATACATATATTCGATTTCTTAAGTATTCTAACATAATTATCATGTAGTGGATATCCTGCCATCTAGGGGAGGGGTGGGGAGTAGGGGGGAAAAATTTGTAACAGAAAGCTTTGTAAGGGTTAATGTTTAGGAATTACCCATACATATGTTTTGCAAATAAAAAGTATTAATAAAAAAAAAGATTATGATGGTGGATTTTTATAATTTTTCATAAAGAATCTTAACCATTTTTCTAATCTTAAAAAAATAATAATTTAACTTAATTAAAAAATTAGCTTACCTGATTTTAAAGCAGTAAAATCACTTGAAGATATTCACTGCTTATTTTTTCTATTTGAAAATTTTGACCAGAAATTTTTGTGCATTCAGATATTCAACACATATTATAGAAAACCCACTATATTCAAGGCACCATTATAGGTACTGAGAACTATACAAAGATTAATGAAACGTAATAGTGCTTGCCTTCAAAGAATTTTCAATCAAACACATCTCATATGTTGGGCTAGCCTGCTGACCTCCTTGCTGAACTCTGGAGACTACTAATAGTTTACAAAAGCCTAATGAGAAGTATTGGTTTAAATAGCTTACTGCTACTACTGCCACCCCTAAAAATGCTTGAAATATGATTAAAAAACAAAAAACAAGTGTTTTTTGTTTGGTTTGTTTTTGTATTATAAACCCTGACCAAACTCAACTTGGTAACCAGAATATGTTTCTTACCCTTCTCTTGTGTTTCCTTCAGATGAAGATCTGATAAAATATGGCTGGCCAGAAGATATTTGGTAAGTAAATCTCTTTGTTCTTTATGGAGTATTATTCCTTAACTATGAAGAAGAGTGTATCTTAAATCTTCATGATCAAAGATAAAGCCTTAAAGATTTCGAATGCGTCTTGTGTCCTGTGTTCTCATTTAAGTACATTAACTTATATGTAGCTGGATGCTGTGCTAGCTCCCAGCTTTTGTTACCACTGCCCGAGCCAGGAACTTTTTCAGATGCTACAGTTTTGACAATCATCAGACTATTAACATATACTTTTCTTTTCGTTTTTCTTGTGGGTCCTTTTTTGACCGATATATTTTTTCCTCATATTCTTCTTAAATAATGTAATCTTTATTCTACTATGAAGAGTGAAGATAGTATGAATGTAAGATGTTTAAAGGCATGGCATTTGTATGTTCATGTTACATTTAGATTTGGAGGTGTTTACTTGTTTTCCCTAGTTTGGATACCTCTTTCCAGCCCCATTGGTCTTCTTTTAGTCCAAGATCTTTTTATCTAGCTATCTGAAGAGTCTACTTTTTAAAAGTTTTTAGGTCTGAAGCTGAACCTTTAGCTGTCTAAGAAGTTCTGGTTAAAACTTCCTTCTTTAATTAAAAAAACCAAACCCACAGTTTTTTTTTTTTTTTTTTTTTTTTTCCAGTGCTAGATCCTTGGTTCCCCTGCTAAGGGTAGTAGCTGTTTTCTTTATCTAGAGTCATCTCTTGAGGGAGACAAAAGACACTTCATTACTTGAAAAGTCATTGTCTTATGAAATATGAGGGTTTAAACATCTACATATAAGACATGTTGACAGGTACCCCAAGAGGTGTGATTTGCCATAACCCATTGACTCAGAAAAAGGACTTTATTATAAACTAAATGCCTGTTAAAGACTGAATAAAAAATAAGTTCTAGTAATAATGAGTCTTGGCTCAGAGAAGCTTGGTTCAGTTCCTGTCTCTGATAAAACCTTTGACCTTGGGCAAGACCTTGAGCCTCAGTCTCCTTATTTGTAAAATGAGAGTTAGGCTAGATGGCCTCTCAGGTCCATTTTATTTATTATTATTATTATTATTATTTTTGCTGAGGCAATTGGGGTTAAGTGACTTGCCCAGGGTCACCCAGCCAGGAAGTGTTAAATGTCTGAGTTCAAATTTGAACTCGGGTACTCCTGACTGGGCTGGTGCTATTCACTATGCCACTTAGTGGCCTGTTCAGGTCCCTTTTATGTAGATTCACCAAAAAACAAAACAAAACCAAAAAACAAAAAATTGAGGAAAGTGTTATCATCTCCATTTAAATGGATGAAAAAAAAATGGAGCTAATTGACTTGAGGAGAGAAACACAGTCAGCATTTGTAACTTCTTTGTATGTAACAAACCCAGGTCTCCTCACTCTAATTGCAAGAGTTCACCATTGATATGATGGTGGTTAGAGGTATGTTATTAAGAGCCAAGATGGCAAAGTAGAGGCAGCAACCCAAGTAAACTTTCCCATGTTCCCAACTTTAAAATAAGGCATCAGATTGAATTCTGGAATGGACATAAGTTCAGTAAAAATTCTAAGCGTTAAAGAAAGAAATAATAATAGAGGAAAAATTGGGAAAAGAAATGAATGGTGCAGGAGAGAATTGCAATGAATATGCAGTGAGAATTAATATGCAAAGAGAATTAGTAGCTTAAAGTGGCACATACACAAAAAATACTGAAGAAAATATCTTTTAAAAAATTGTCCAAAGTTCCACTGATTTTGTGGTGAAAAGAGTCATTTGCATCTAGAGAGAGAACTGTGGGAACCGAGTGTGGATCACAACATAGCATTTTCATTCTTTTTGCTGTTGTTTGCTTGCATTTTATTTTCTCTTTTTTTGCTTTTTGATCTGATTTTTCCTGTGGAGCAAAATAATTGTATAAATATGTATGCATATATTGAATTTAACATATTTTTTACCATGTTTAACATATATTGGATTGCTTGCCATTTAGGGAAGGAGATGGTAGGAAGGGGGAAAAATTGGAACACAAGGTTTTCCAAGGGTCAGTGTTGAAAAATTATCTGTTTTGAAAATGAAAAGCTTTAATTAAAAAAAAAATTGGTCAAATGGCCAAAGAGGCACAAAAATTCACTAAGTTAAAGAACTCCTTAAAAAATAGAATTGGTCAAATGGAAAAAAGAAATACAAAAAGCTCACTGAAGAAAATAATTCCTTTAAAATCAGAATTGGACAAGTAGAAGTTAATGACTCCTTGAGACATCAAGAAAAAATAAAGTAAAAAAATGAAAAAAATAGAAGGAAATGTGAAATATCTTATTGGAAAAATAGCTGATCTGGAAAATAGATCCGAGAGAGATAATTTAAGAATTACTGGATTAGCTAAAAGCCATGATCAAAGAGAGTCTACACATCATATTTTAAGAAATTATTGGGGCAGTTAGGTGGCGCAGTGGATAGAGTACCAGCCCTGAAATCAGGAGGACCTGAATTCAAATCTGGTCTCAGACACTTAACATTCCCTAGCTGTGTGACCCTGGGCAAGTCACTTAATCTCAGTTGCCTCAGGGGAAAAAATTATTAAATGAAAACTGCGCAGGTATCTTAGAGACTGAAGATAAAATAGAAATTGAAAGAATACCAGTCACCTCCTGAAATGAGATTCCAAAAGAAAAACTTGTAGGAGTATTAGAGTCAAATTCTATAGCTCCCAGATCAAGGAGAAAGTATTATAGGCAACTGGAAAGAAACCAATGAGGTATCAAAGACTCCAGGCAGAATTACATAAGATTTAGCAGCTTCCACAATAAAGGAGTAGAGGGTTTGGAATATGGTATTCTGGAAGGCAAAGGAGCCAAGATTACAACCAAAAATCACCTATGCAGCAAAAATGAGTATAAACATTTATAGGAGGAAAATGGATATTTAGTGAAATAGAGAACTTTTAAGAATTCTTTTTTTTTTTTTTTGCTTTTTGCTGAGGCAATTGGGGTTAAGTGACTTGCCCAGGGTCACACAGCTAGGGAATGTTAAGTGTCTGAGACCAGATTTGAACTCAGGTCCTCCTGACTTCAGGGCTGGTGCTCTAACCACTGCGCCACCTAGCTGCCCCACTTTTAAGAATTCTTGATGGAAAGACCAAAGATGAATAGAAATTTTGACATTTAAAAACAAAAGAGAAGCATAAAATAATAATGAAAGAGAAATTATAAGGGACTTAATAAAATTGAATTGTATACATTCCTGTGAGAAGATGATATGTATAACTCCTAAGAACTTTATCATAACTAGGGCAACTAGAAAATGCCTATAAAGATGGACTTGGGTGTGAGTTGATTATGTTGGGATGTTTCTTTAAAAAAACCCCAAAACAATGAAGACATGAGAAAGAGGAATGTCCTAAGAGGAAAAAAGGGGGAAAATTATCTCACATAAAGAGGCACACAACAAAGATTTCACAGTGGAGGGGAAATTGATGAGTGAGATGGTGAGCAACACTTGAAATTCACATCAGAATTGGTTGAAAGTGAGAATATAAATATATATACACTGTTGGGCAGAGAAGTTTATCTTATCCTATAGGGAAGTAGGGTAGTCAAGGAGATAAGAAAAGTATAAGAGGGCAGATTAAGGAAAGGTAGTGGTTAGAATCAAAACAGACAAGATAAGAGAAAGAGAAGGATAAATAGAAGAAAATAGGATTGAGAGAAATAAACTGGATGTGAATGGGATGAACTTACCCATAAAACAGAAGTAAAGGACATGATGGATTAGAAACCACAATCCAGCAATATATTGTTTATAAGAAATACATTTGAAACAGAAATATATACAAAGAGTTAATGTAAGTGGCTTGAGCATTCCAGAATCTATTATGTTTCAGTTGAAGTAAAAAAAACAAGGGTAGTAATTGTGATCTCATACAAAGCAAAAGCAAAAAAAAAAAAAAAAAGTAATTAAAAAGAGATAATTAGGAAAGCTATATAAAAGTACCATAGACAGTGAAGTAATAACACAAATTTTTATTGTGAATTTTTCCAATAAAGGCCTCATTTATTAGAGACCTGAGTCAAATTTATAAAAATAAGAGCTATTCCTCAGTTGATCAAAGGATATGAATAGGCAGTTTTTAGAAAAAGAAATCAAAGCTGTTTGTACTCATATAAAAAATGCTATACATCACTATTTTTTTGTGTGTGAGGCATTTAGGGTTAAGTATCTTGTCTAGGGTGAAGTGTTAAGTATCTGAGATTGGATTTGAGCTCAGGTCCTCTTGACTTCAGGGCTAGTGCTCTATCCACTTTACTATCTAGCAGCCCTGTTTATATCTCTATTGAAAAGAGAATGCACACTAAAATAGATTTGAGGGTACCACCTTACATCTATCAGATTCACTAATGTGACAGAAAAAGAAAATGACAAATGCTGGAGGAAAATATAGTATATTAATGCACTATTGGTGAAATTATGAACTGGTCTAACTATTCTGGAGAAGAATTTGAACTATATCCAAAGGACTATAAAACTATGCATACCCTTTGGCCCAGCAATATCACTTCTAGGTCTGTATCCCAGGGAGATCAAAGAGGAAAAAGGACCTATTTGTACAAAAATATTTAAGCAGTTCTTTTTTTATGGTGGCAAAGAACTGGAAATTATCAAAATGTCCATCATTTGGGAAATGGTTTCAATATGAACTAATGGAAAGTGAAATCAAGAGATCATTGTATATAGTATCAGCAATTGTAGACAGCAACAGCCCACTACTGACCCCCAAATTTTTTCACTTTTTTTTTTGCCTTGGGGGAGGGGCAATATGACTAACAATATGTTTTGCTTTATTTTTCATGTATAATATCATTGCTTGCTTTTTCAGTAGAGTGGAGAGTCAGAAGGGGGAGGGGGAGAATTTGGAACTCAGAATTTAAAAAAAGAATGCTAATAATAAACAATACATGGTTGAAAAAAATAAAACTACAAAAACAAGGGATTGGATTGTAAATGGGAAAGAAAAAGTCCTTTTTTGGGGGGGGGTAATGGAGAAGGGTTTATAATGGTAATCCTTAGGGATCGGTAAGTGCCTTGAAGGGGAAATAGTGAAATTTCCAGGTTTATATAGATAATACTTAGTTCTCTTGGGCTGTGAAATGCCATGAAGAATTTAAGAAAGAACTCATGTTGGCTCTGTGAATGGGTTAAAACGTTAATGATGAACTCATGGGAAGAATGCTGCTTCTTGGTTGTCAGGTATCAGCAAGAATGGTACTGGAATCACAGCAACATAATTTCACCTTTGTACAAAACCATGGTGCTTTTGCCACTAGGTCACTGTTTCTCAGAAAAGACAGGATACTCTTCAGTTTGGAAAGATAAAGTGAGAAAGGAATATGATTGGAATGATCAAATTCATGAAGCATATAGTAGCTGTAGATTGCAGATAGGTAAACAGAATCTGGCCATACCAGAAGTGGCAGCACCTATTGAAGTTTGAAATAAAAAGCAGTAATTCTTTACTGCATAAAAAGTTAACATGTAAAACTCATTACTCTCAAGAGATCACATGTAGCCTGGAGATATAAACAGGTTGATGAAACTTTAAGTAAATAAATGACTGCTATAACGAATGGATTATTTAAAAGAAGGGAAGGGTTTTAACTACGTGGGATATGTGGATAATGTTTTGTGACCTGTCTTGAAGAACTTGGATTTTTTCCTGAGACTTTCTGTTATGGTCATGCCCTCTCTATTTAGTTTTCTTTCATTATACTAACCAGTCTTCTTTCTTTCCTCATACTGTATTGATGGTAGTCCTAAACCTCCTCTTAAAAATTATTTTCCTTTTTCATAGGTTTCATGTGGATAAACTCTCTTCAGCTCACGTGTATCTTCGGCTACATAAGGTAGTTAGAGCCAACTCCTTTTAAAACATATTTTTGGTGCAAAGGAAAGAAGCCTGGGTTTGGAATCAAGAGGTTTGAATCCTCATTTTGTCACTTTTCAGGATCTATTTCCTAATCTATAAAATGTGAGGTTATTGGTGTAGATAACCTAAAGTTCTTTCTGCTTCTAAATCTATGATCTCATGCCTTATTAATTTATTTATACTAATGAAAAGCATATTGCTATTTATTTCTTCAGTTGATTTACTTACAATATTAATTACTCAAATTGGAGAGGAAAAAAAAAACTTCTTTTAGCTCTTGTCAACTTTGCTTTTTTTGTTCTATAATTAGAATCCTTTCATTGAATAAACTAAAACCAAGGGAACCCTGAACTCTGCTCATGCTTAGATTTTGATCAGTATTAAAATCATGTCATCCATTTAAATTGTGTTTGGGTTTCAGGGAGAAAGGATAGAAGACATTCCAAAGGAAGTGCTGATGGATTGTGCACATCTTGTAAAGGCCAATAGTATTCAAGGTAATGTTTGCTTGAGGTATTTTCAGAATTTGTAGTGAGCTTATGTATTCAAGAATGTTTCTATTTATTTTAAAAATGCACTATTTTTAATTTATGGGGAGCATACCTTCTTTAGTTTACTCTTTATAGACAGTGACTTTGCCTATCTTAAGAGCATTTACCGTTTTCTTATAAAACTATATGTTTTTTATTTCTCCGTGTCTTATTTATTCTTATCTCTATTTTTCTTGCCTGAAATGAAAGATTGCCTTAAATGCCTTAAAGTCTACCTTTTAAGTTTTAGGTTATAAAAGGTTTTTGTACACTAAATTAATACTTATTTGTAGGCTTATCATTGCTCATCAGATTCCATTGTCGAAGATTACTTGCTCTCCTTTGTTTTTTTCATACATATGTACCTTTTCTTTTTCTTTTTTTTTTTTTTCTTTTGAGTTGGGAGGAAGTAGAATAGTTTTTGTCATCCTCTTAACAAAAGTTAGAGCAAATGTTCTAGCTATAACCTCTTGACAATTAGGGAGGTAAAGAAGAGGATTCCAGGTTAATGTATTCTGAAGGCAGATGAATGTCAAAATGTAAATTAGAAGTTGAGTTTGTTGAGAGACAGATTGAATTTTAGGACCAGAGTGTAATTATGAGAGCTCAGATGAAACAGATATTATTGGAATTAGATAAGGAGTTAATGAGAAGAGGGTAAAAGTAAGATCTGGTATGGGAAAGAAATGTAGTTTGGGATACAAAAAGGGATTGGAGGTTGGGAGGATATGTAGCCAGTGTCAGAGGGTAGTATGGGGTCTTGTTACTTTTTGTAACCCTATTTGGAGTTTTCTTGGCAAAGATACTGGAGTGGTTTGCCATTTCATTCTCCAACTCATTTTATAGATGAGGAACTGAGGTAAACAGGGTAAAGTGACTTACATATGGTCAGACAGCTAGTGTCTATTTTATATGAGGAGTTTCTACTAAAGATCATGTAGTCTTAGCTTGTTTTATAGATGACAGAATCAAGACCCAGAGAATTTAAATGAATTTCCAAATTATAAGTCTAGCATCTAGAGACCAGATCTGCTGCCTAGGGTTCTTTTCTTTATACTATACTGCCTTACTGGTAATAGTTATGTAAAGTTCCTATCTTTTTGTAGGAAAAAGCAGGATTTTTAAAATTTTTAATGAAGTTTAATAGTTAAAAAATGTTTCTTACTCCTTTAGCTCTTTCATTCTCATTTCTTTCTCTTTCTTACATTCATTGGCTGAATGGTTAAAGTTATGGAGCTCTAAGTGTTTTCTAGTTCTTTATAACCTTTTGGTTCCAGGATCTAGAGAGAAAAGAAGGAAGATTGCCCCCTGAAGCCTTCTCTTTCTCTCCCCTCCCCACCCCCCCAATTTCATTGTATGAAAGTATTACTCATATTTCCAACACACTGAACTCCTTTTTCATTCCCTTTTTTTCCTCTCTGTCCTCTTATTCTCCTATCCTAGTGAAATCAGCCTGGTAAAATCAAAGTAGCTCTTTCGAGTTAGCATAGGAAATAAATCATAACTAGAATCATATTTAATCCAAGCCTCTTACTTACAGAGGACCAAACTGAGGTCCAGAGAAGGTAAGTGACATGTTCATATTTGCTTAGGTAGTTAATGAATCCAAGTCTCACTTCACAGCATGCCCTCTACTGCAGAGGCCCAAATATCACCTGGCTTAACCCAAGATTCTCCCACCTCTCACATCACCCCAGAAATCTCAAGACTACCATGTTTTACTGTCCCACAAACCTAGAACCTGTACTGCCATCCTGTTCTCCCTGATTCCCTGAGACTTCCCCACTGGAAGAATGGGGGTATTTGTTCTTTAGCTTCTTTTCTTTGTGGTTATAGTTTGGTGTTTTTGGTGTCTTTGTTGTGTGGTTTAAGAAAAAATTAAAGAGACTATCTTTTCCTATAATTCATGGAACTTTCATTATTCAGAGATGGCTTGTTGAGGGATTGCAAATTTATATCATAATGTTAGAATAGGTAAGGAGCTCAGAGAAATCATTTCATTTTACACATGAGGGCTAGAGAGGTTAATTTATCTAAGGTTGCACAGGGCAGAGTCTGGTTTTCTTATTTCTTGCCTCTAAGGCTCTTTCTACTACAGTACAATAGTTTAGTGGTGATTTTGTTTAATGAATCAGCTGTCATTTTGTGATTAATAGAAAAATACCTGAAGGATTTAACATTTTATCATTTTGATAATTTTAGTTTAATTATCTTTGTTGGCTTATGATTGTTGATGGGAAATTTGAGGGGAGAGCATTGTCTAGTATTTTGTTGCCCTAAGTGCTGAAAAAAAGTTTCTCTTGTCAGGCTGCAAGATGAATAATGTTAATGTGGTATATACACCGTGGTCTAACCTGAAGAAAACAGCAGACATGGATGTGGGACAGATAGGATTTCACAGGCAAAAGGATGTAAGTGTTTCTTATCTTTTGAAGGAAATAGGCCCCTGCATGAGAACAGTACCCAGTTTTTCCATCTAGTATGATGTTTTTGAGGGATGGATATGTGGTTTTTTTTTTTTTTAAAGCTTTTTATTTGTATAACATATGTATGGGTAGTTTCCCAGCATTGATCTTTACAAAGCTTTCCATTACAAATTTTACCCCCAGTCCCCTCCCCTCCCCTACATGGCAGGAAGTCCACTACATGTTAATAATGTTGAAATACTTGACAAATTGTGCAAGAAAAATCCTATCTACAAGAAAAAAAAATAATCAGAGAAAGGCAACACAATGCAAGCAAATGTCAGTAGAGATCATGAAAATGTTACGTTGTGGTCCATATTTCATTTCCCTCTCTCTGAGTGTATGGTTTTCTTCAGTGAACTATTGGAACTGGTTTGAGACAATTCTTTGTTGCAGAGAGCCATGTCTGGGATGGATATGTTTTAAGTAAAAAAAAAAAAAAAGAAGAAATAAACTGGGAGTGATCACATATACAATAACTTATGGCTTCTTAGACAGGCTCCCTCAATACTTCCTTCTCCTTCTCCCAGCCATCTCTAAGCAGGAAAAAATTTTTTTCCAAAGAACGGGGGGAAAAAAGCCTTCTTTTCCTTTCTACTCTTACCCTAACTTCCCTTTTCTCTAACAAGGTGAAAATTGTAACAGTGGAGAAGAAAGTAAATGAGATTCTGAACAGATTAGAAAAGACCAAAATGGAGCGGTTCCCAGATCTAGCAGCAGAAAAGGAATGTAGAGACCGAGAAGAGAGGAATGAGAAGAAAGCCCAGATCCAAGAAATGAAGAGAAAAGAAAAAGAGGAAATGAAGAAGAAGAAGGAAATGGATGAACTTAGGTGAGTTGGAACTTGTAGGGCTGACTTCAGAAACTGATTTCCAGTTTTCTTAGTAAAATAAAAGGTTTGGAATAGATCTATAGTGTCAGAAGTCAAATAGAAATAGTTAAAACCTCAAATTAACATTATTTGTGTTGTGTTGTATTTTTATTAATTTTGTTAAATATTTGCCAATGACGTTTTAATCTGGTTTTGAACTGTGGACTACAAATTTAACCTCTCTGGTTTTACCTGATCCTTGAGGGTACCCTTCAGCCCTTTTCTAACTTTCTTCCTGATGACTATTCAAATGAGAGAACATTTGTAAAGTGCTTAATACACTACCAGGCACATGGTAGGTTTTAATAAATATCTATTTGCTCCCTCCTTTCTTCCCTTTTTTTCTTCTCTTCCTTCTATTGAAATAGCTCTAATCTCTTCTACCCAAATATAGTGACATTTTCTTCCTCTTATTCTATACAATTGTTGTTAACTGTGTTAATGTTTTTTCATTTATTAAAATTTTCTCTTTTGACTTGGGTTACATTGTATTATCTTGTTCTTACTATGTGCTTCTTTGCTGGCTCCTCTAACTTCTTTTTCTTACTTATTTCTAAGGGTTAGTCTTACGATTTTTGGTTTTGTTTCCTAATCCCTGGGAAAAATAATCTCTAATAGCTTTAATTCTCATCTCTATTCTGTTAAACTCTAAAATCTGTATCTCCAGCTTTAACTTCTCACCTATAATCTTCCAATTGTCTCTAGAACACCTTTTTCTTTACTTTTCCCCTCATATTTGTCCTATATAAAAACCATATTTATCATCCATAATTAAGCTCCACTTTTCATTTTATTCATTTCAATATCAGCATTGTAATTCAATAATTTTAGTAACTTTAATATCATTTTCTGACTTCTTTATCTTCTAAATCAAATGTATGATTGGAATTCTTTTTTTTTTTTAAGATATTTCTTAAAAATTTTTTGTCATTTTCACTTTCAGTACTTTGGTTGAGGTCCTCACTTTGAACCATTTATAGTAATCTCTTGATTAATTTCACTGCCTCTTCAGTCCTTCTTGTACATCACTGCTAAACTGTTTTTTCTGAAGAAGCATTCATGTTGTTACCCTTCCCAGAAATTTTGGGTTTCTACTACTTAGCAAATTATTCAAGTGTTTCTTAGCTTTCTTTTAAATAATTTTTAATTGATTTTTTTTTTTTTTTGCTGAGGCAATTGGGGTTAAGTGACTTGCCCAGGGTCACACAGCTGTTACGTGTCTGAGACCAGATTTGAACTCAGGTCCTCCTGACCTCAGGGCTGGTGCTCTATCCACTGCGCCACCTAGCTGCCCCTTAATTGATTTTTAAAAAATTTCTCACTCCTCTCACCCAGGGAGCCTTCTTATAACAAAGAATATTTGTTTTATACAAAAAGAAGAGAAAAGGCAATCGGCAAAACTGATTTAGTACATTGAAAAATTTTGAAAATATATATAATGTTCTGTGTACCCCTCACAACTGCAAAGGAGTAAAGTGCCTTCTCAGATCTCTTAATTTTGGGCTATGCTTGTTTTTTTGTAATTTTAAATTCAGTTTTCATGTTTGTGATTATTGTTCTATTTACATTTTTGTAATTATTTTGCATAGTTTTTAATGTGTTTTAATGATTTTTATATCTTATTTTTATATATTATATAATATGATTAATATTATATATTATAATTATGTCTTAATGCTTGCTTCACTCAACATCATTTATGCCTTTTTGCATGCTTCTATTTGTCATATTTGTTCTTTTTAATAGCATAGCAAATAATCCATTACATTGATGTACTAGTTTGTTTAGCCTAAATCTAATTAATAGGCATTTGTTACCACAGAAAATGCTGCTATAAATATTTTAGTGAATATGAACGCTTTTTATAAATGACTTTGTTAGGATGTATGCCTGATAGTAGAATCTCTGGATCAAAAGATGTGGACATTTTAGTTTTAATTTGCATAATTCCAAATTGCTTATCACAATGGTTGTATTGATTCATAGTTTCACCAACAATACATATTAATGAATTGACTATTCTTATATTTTCTGGGTGTGAGATGAAACCTCAGATTTGTTTTAATTAGCATTTATCTTATGAATAGTTATGAACACTGTGAAAATTAATAATTTGCAGTTTCTTTTGAGAAATATTTATTTTTATCCCTTTACCACTTATCTAAAGGGAATAGTTTCTGACCTTAGTGGTTTATATATTTTAGGTGACAAACCTTTATCTGAAGATTTTGATACAAAGATTTATTTTTTCCTGTTTGATCTCTTTTTATCATGGACTCATTAATTTTGTTCTTTGTTCTTTGATTCCATGTAATCAGAATGTCTAGAATTGCTTTTTTTTTTTTATTTGTATAACATATGTATAGGTAGTAGAATTGCTTTTTAAAAAAAACACACCTTTTTATTATGACTACACAAATATCAACAAACGTGAACATTTCAATTTATAGAGATGAATAGAAAAAAGGATTATGTGTGACAATTTGTTAGTGATTTTTTTTTTTTTTTATTCTTTTGGAAAACTCTAATTTAGTACTTAACTAATTTCTACCCTAATCTCTTGTAATACTCTAGAAGTTCTTCCTCATTGCATATATAGTCAAGCAAAACAAATTCACACATTAGTTATGTTTGAAAATGTATATCTCATTCTGCATTTCTAATCCATCACCCCTTTGCCAAAGAGGTTGGGAAGCATGTTTCATCATTCTAAAATTGGGATTAGTTGATCACAATCAGAATTAAGTCTTTCAGAGTTGTTTTCCTTTACATTATTTTAGTTGTATAAATCAATCCTGGTTCTCTTCATTCTGTATCAGTTTGTAAAGATCTTCCTAGGTTTCCCTGATTCCATACTTTTTGACATTTTTTACAGGGCAGTAATCTAATTTTTTATTTACCAGAATTGGTTCAGCAATTCCCAAATTGTTACATGTACTTCTTTAGTAATATGGGGCATCTTGTAATAGAGATGTTGATAGTTTACATTTTTTATTTTGAAAATTGCTCTTTTGGCACATTGTTATAATGTTTAGTGAATCTGTGAATTCATTTAGTTCAATGTACTAGGTAGGACAATACCACTAATGTCACTGAACTGTGCATATACCCTTTGATTCAATGAAGACACTCCTAGGCTTTTACATAAAAGAGTTTTAAAAAACAAAGAAGGAAGGAAAAGGACTCAGAAGTATAAAAACATTTATCATAGTTCTTTATGTAGTCTCAAAGAACTGGAAACTAAAGGAGAGTAGTACTCACCATTTGGAGATTGGCTGAACAAATTATGACATATGAGCATAATGTAATGATATTGTGCCTTAAGAAATCAAGAAAGAGAAACCTGGAAAGACATGTATCAAGTGATGCAGAATGAAATAAGCAGAACCTGTAGAATAATTTATACAAAAACAACAGGGTAAAATAAAACAACATTGAAAGACTTAATAACTCTGGTCAGTGCAATGACCACTTGTTATTTCAGAGGACTGATGATAAAACATGCTATTATCCACTTCCTGATTCAGATCTGATGCATTCAAAATGCAGAATGAGCCACGTTTTGGACATGGCCAATGTGAAAATTTAATTTTATTTGAATATACTTTTCTGATGTATGGGCTTCATATGACTTTCAGGAGATAGGGAGAAAGTTGGGCAGAAGAAAGGTACCAGTGGAGTTAGCTAAATTTAAAAAAAGAAAGAAAGAGGACACAGTGTATTTAAAAAATACACACAACAGAACAAAGATCATTATATAGCCAAAGTTTATATACTCAAAATGAAAAGCAAGTTGCTCATAATAGATATTTGCAGTTTCACATACAATCTTCTTCTATTTTACTATATTTGAATGTAAATGTTTACCTTGTTTAGTGTAAAGTTCAGAATAAAAAAGTTTAGAAAACTTCACATCCCTTGGAAAGTTTTCTTGATTTTCAAAGCCAATTCTCTTTTGCTTTCATCTGGGTTTAGTGGAAAGAACATTTGATTTGATGTCAGTAACAAGATTTGAATCTCAATTCTGTGACCTGATACCGTTGTGTCTTGTGTCACTTAACTGTGAGTTACTTAACTTTTATGGACCTCAGTTTGTAAAGTAGAGATTATCTTAGAGCCTTTTCTAATGATTAATTTTATGATCAGGTTTATTTTCCATTCTTCTCTTCCTTGAGCTTTGATTTTCATATTATTCCTCCCATGTTATCCTGATTTCCTGTACTCTGTTTATTTGTCCCCTGCATCTAAAATGGCAGGATCTTATATCTACAATTGAAAGGGATCTTAGAACACAAATACAACACCTCTTCCTTCCCTCCCCCCAAGTTTTACAGATGGGGAAACTGAAGCCCAGAGATTGCACAGAGGTTATATCATTAGATTAAGTGTTCTGGAGTGAGAATCTTCTTATTCTTAGTCCAATGGATTCATATATTTCTTACATAGCTCCTCACAGTTCTGGCTGGCTAAAAATCCTCTCTCTACTTTTAAAATTTGACCCAAATTCCATTTCTTTCCTGACTATTCCATGCCACTATATCCTTTCTTTGGATATCTATAACACAGTTTTTTTTTATAGCACACATTAGCTCTTAATTATTGTCTTTGTTTTTTCATGTGTATAAGTCCTATCACCCCAACTGTAGTCCAGGGAATATGTCTCAAGCTTCTTTTTGTACCTACCACTTAAAATCTCAAGCAGTTTTTCAGTTGGTTAGTTGTCTTCCCAATTGTTTTAGGGTGTGCTTAGTCTTTTCCTTCTTTTTCTACTTGCCATTTGTTTCCTGCATCCTTTTGGTGTTTTCCAATGCCTTAGAAATGCTTTGATTGTACAGTAGTGTCATGTGACAATTGCATACAATACAGTAGTATATGTGAGAGCAGAATTACTTTAAAATTGATTTTTACTTATATTTGTCTAGGCCAGTGCTAATATTACACTTCTGTGTATATAGAAGATATATACCAGTTTAAAAAATAAACATCTTCCAGAAAAACCTAACATTTCTTGAAATATCTTTTCTCTTTTAGAAGTTATTCTTCATTAATGAAGTCTGAGAATATGTCTTCAAATCAGGTATATCCCACGTTATTTGCTTTAATATCATACCTTTAAGTAAGTTGGAGTTAAAATAATTCATTTAGGAAGAATTGAATTCTCATTGGTATCCCTGATTTATATTTATTATTGCAGATGTTTTAGTGATTTTATTTGAATATGTTTTTGATCTTTGGGTAAAATATTAGAACCATTTATGAAAAGTACTTAATGAATAATTAATAACTTAATTGTGAAAGATTAATAAGACTGCTAGTTCCATTTCTGCTGTTATGAAGCATTAACACTCATTTGGATTAGAGAAGTTAACATTAGAACTCCTAGTTAAGGGTCTGTGTATGCCACTGGTGCTGCTTTTACATACAGTATCCATGTCAACAAGAAATACATATTTATCACTTTGGGGACCCTATGCTTGGAGTTCTCAAAACTTTCCTGGTGAAAATTTTGATATGCCCCAAGTCCAGAGTCAACGTTATTTATAAAAGCTCTCTGTTATTTGTTTTATAAAGAATATTTCCGGTTGAATTTCATCAGAATCTGGCTCCCAGCTTGTGCTGTGACCTTAAACATTTTCATGCCAAGCATTAGTGAATAAAAACTTTTGGACATTGTGCCAGAGTTAATCTGGAACTTTTAATATGTGTGCACAAATACTATCTGATTAGTGACAGATGTTTAAAATCACCATGCTCAGAAATGTAATTTATAGAGCAAAGGGTTTATTCCTCATGATTCTCTTTCCTCTCCTTGTCCTCCTTATTCCCCCATCCTCGTGCTTCTCTTGTGCTTCCTCCTTTGCAGGGGTTGCCAAGCTTGGTTCTTTGTACTAGGTTTGAATCTGGTTCAGGTCTCCAAGGAAGAACTAAGCCAAATTAATTACTGTCTGAAGGTTGTATGGGCACAGGAATTATTGTGCCCTTCCCACCCCGAACTCCTCTATGCCTCATCTCACAAATAAGTGGCAAAAACAACAGCAACAAATCTGATCGCTATATTGAAATGTTTACTGAGCTAAATAAAAGCATTTGGACATGGACCAATGGTAATTAAAAGCACCACTGAGCCACAGTTGAAGGATCTAGCCTCTAAAGAATTTTTACTGTCATCAATTATATCTCTTGAAGTAAATATTGTAATCCATCAGTTTGAAGTTGGTCAATAAAAGGTTCTATAGACCTGCATTTAAGGTTGTCTTCAACCTTGCTGACACTTTATTTCACTTTGGCGCTTGAATGGACAATAAGAAATTTTCTTCTCAGTTTCTCTAGAGAAAAGCTATAATCTCCCCTTGTGTCTAGATGCCAAACATTTGTATTATTCTGTGCTTTATATTTATATGTCCCAAGTTGTCACATGACATATTTTTCCTGTATTTTAACTAATTGTTCTGATTCTATAGAGACAACTCATTTTTTTAAATTAAAAGCTTTATTTTATTTACAAAACATGAGTGATTTTTCTACATTGACCTTTGCAAAAAAAAAAAAAAAAAAACACTTTTTTTTTCCAAGCTTTTCCCTTCCTTCCCCCCACCCCCCACCCCTAGATGACAGGTAATCTAATACATGCTAAATATGTTAAATTATATGACAAATCCAATCTATGTATACATATCTATACAGTTATCTTACTGCACAAGAAACATCAGATCTAGAAAGAGAGGGGAAAAAAACAAACAAACCTAAGAAGGAAAACAAAATGCATGGAAATATTCACAGAAAGCATTAAAATGCTGTGTTGTGGTTCACACTCAGTTCCCTCAGGCCTCTCTCTGGATGTATATGACTATCTTCATCGCTGAACAAAGGAACTGGTTTGAATCACATCATTGTTGAAGAGAACCATGTCCATCAGAATTGATCATCATATAGTCTTGTTGCTGTGTATAATGTTCTCCTGGTTCTGCTGATTTCACTCAGCATCAGTTCATGCAAGTCTCTCCAGGCCTCTCTGAAATCCTCCTGCTGGTCGTTTCTTATAGAACAATAATATTCCATGACATTCATATACCATATTCAGCCATTCTCCAATTGATGGGCATCCATTCAGTTTCCAGTTTCTTGCCACTACAAAAAGGACTGCCACAAACATTCTTGTACATTTGGGGCCCTTTCCCTCCTCTAAGATCTCTTTGGGATATAGGCCCAACAGAAACACTGCTGGGTCAAAGGGTATGCACAGTTTGATAACTTTTTGAGCATAGTTCCAAATTGCTCTCCAGAATGGTTGGATCCGTTCACAGCTCCACCAGCAATGTATCAGTGTCCCAGTTTTCCCACATCCCCTCCAATATTCAGCATTATCTTTTCCTGTCATCTTAGCCAATCTGACAGGTATGTAGTGGTATCTCAGAGTTGTCTTAATTTGCACTTCTCTGATTAATAGTGATTTGGAGCACCTTTTCATGTGACTAGAAATAGTTTCAATTTCTTCATCTGAAAATCATCTGTTCTTTGACCATTTATCAGTTGGAGAATGGCTTGAATTCTTACATATTTGAGTCAATTCTCTATATATTTTAGAAATGAGGAGACAACTCATTTTTTAACCAAACCATGTTATTCCCCAAATTGAATCTTTTCTAGATTCATCAGACTTGGTTACTAATGATTTGGATATTTCAGAGAAATCAAAGACCCTATTACAAAGCAAAAAATGTGTAACCAAGGTAATATTCAAAAGCATATAATACAGGCATTAAAGGGAATTTTCAAAGAGGAATTCTAGAAATATTTTGAAAAATAATAAAAGAAGTAGATTTGAACTCAGCAAGGTGAATCTTTCTAACTCTAGGCAGAGCACTCTACCCACTGTGCCACCTAGTTGCTCCTTATAACAGTAATAGTAGCTAGCATTTATATGGTACTTTATTATTGTTTTTTATTATTTATTTTATTAAATAAATTTTTATTAAAAATTTTATTAAACATTATTAAATTATTTATTACTTAAATTTTATTAAATTTATTATTTATTATTATTAAATACTTTTAATTAAATTTTTTATTTATTAAATACTTTACATGTTATTTCCTTGGAGCCTTAAAACAGTTCTGTGAGCTAAATGCTATTGTTATCTTCATTTTACACATGAAGAAATTGGTATTTAGATGAGGTTATGTGCCCAAGGTTCTGCAGCTAGTGTCTTGAGGCAGGATTTGAATTAAGGTGTTTCTGACTCTAAATCCCATATTCTGCTTAACTGCTGTCATAATATTTGGAATAAGGATATATATGATTCCACAAAATAATTACTTTGAAAAGGCATAACACTCATTTGGAATAAATTCTGGTGTGTTGGATTAAAAAAATCACAGTACACCTTTGTTTAGTTGCTCAGTTATCAATAGCTTTGATAATTTGGAGCATACATGTTCACTTACAGTCATCTGACCTCTTGCCACTCTAAAAAGTGGTTTCTAGCCCAGTTGCAATAATTTAGAGTTGATAAAGAGAGATGATAATTTAATTTCCTATTTACAACCAGGGAAGGAGGGAGGGATATGTGAATGCTAAACAATAAAAACAAAAATAAAACAAATTAATTTTAAAAATAGAAACAAATAGACTCTGGAAGTCTTAATTTGCAAGACTATTGTAATGGTTTTACTGTTCTTTTCACAGGATGGCAATGATTCAGATGAATTCATGTGAATGAAGAAAACGGACTTTGTGAATTTTTGGACAGATAGACATTTTGATTTTCAGATGTGTTCTGCATACCAAAAAACCCACCTACATCAATATCATTCACTTTGGAGATTTGGGAACTTGGTTCAATTTTTGTTTGTGGAAAATGATCCCATGTAGTACAGTGGAGCTTGGAGACAATGAGTGTGTAGCTTTAAGAATGAGGAAATGTTTGTACCAGAAGAACATGTCTTGGCTCCTTATGAGAGTTGGCTCTCCTTGCTCTTGGAATAGGTTTCCAAAATAACTAACTTGGGGAAGTATTTGTATTGCTATGTTATTTCCCTGGCAAAAACAGATGTCATAGGAGACCCGCCTATTTTGCAAATTTCACCCCAGTGTATGTTTTGTATAGTAGAAGGGGGCATTTGGGGGAGAATGTTTTCTCACATTCTCACCAATTAGAAATGGATATGTATGTGATTTGAAATGACAGGAATTTGGACCTTTTGTATTTTTTTGAATGAAGACAATTAAGAAGGACTTAATTACTCTTTGTATTGCTCAACTTGTTCAAGGAAAGATTTAATATGCATGTTCTGTTGTCATTTCTTATCCTGTGAGCATAGTGATCCTATGATCTCTTAGTCAAACCCAGGTTCTAGCTTTTTTAAGACAAGGGAGGTCATCCACTGACCATCATAATTAAAAGGAACAGTCCATGATCCTTGAGATTGGCATTCATGCCAGTTTGCAGACATTCAACTCTGGCTACACATAAAAATTCTAGGCTTTTATTGTTTCTTAACTTTTGGGTATCTGAGACCCAGTCTTATTTGCCCCAGTTTGCTTTGACGAGGCATGCCATCCACCCAGAAAACCATTCTTGCTTTTGAGTTTTTAAGTACAGTAATCCCTGTCCTCTTTGAATGTGCTTCAGGATCTTTTATTTTAAAAGCTTTATAGCAACCAAAGCATGATTTAGAGTTGTAGGGATTCACTAAGAGCAGCTAGATAACATGGTTGCAGTGGGAGGATGGTACTTTCCAAATCTTTTTCTAGGTTTGTAATCTTCCATTTCAAAGGTGAGCTTTGTTTTTAGGATTCTTGCCTAACAAGTGTAGCAAGAGGCTAATGTCCACAATGCAGGTATGATACCAGAAAAAAAATAGAAAATTTAAAGAGTTTTATAATCAATGGGCCAGTTTTGTTGTCTTGAAGTAGTAGGATTGTTTTTTGTAGTTCTAACACCAGACTCCAAATTTCTCCTTTTGATCTGGAATAAAAGCATAAGTGGTTTTTATGTAGGTTCTTACAATTGCATCATCTTCTGTCTAATGACTTTAGTGATTTTAGTCCTATAAAAGAGGATAAAGAAACAATGGGAAAAAAAAAAAAAAAACTACAAACAAGCAAACAAAAAAACCCAAAACTGCAAGTTAATGGTAATCTAATTAAGTTTACCTTTTAACCTATCCCTGCCCAGATTCTCAGACTCTTTCACTTGCTGACCCTGTGTTCTAGGGCCAGGAAAAAGCCTTAACCTAAAAGAAGTACTACAACATAAAGCAGTTTGAGCATTTTCAGAGGCCATTTGGTCATATTCATTTGGAAGGCCTGTTTATGTGTATTTCCAAGATGATATGCAGAGTTGGACTGGAAAAGCTAATGTCATTCCAGATTACTGGAATCAGAACTTTGGAACAAGGGCTGCTAGAAAGTAGTGATTTCCCATATACTCTTCTCCCTCTTCTAAACATAGGGTTTTTACCATTAGAAAAGAATTAAATATCATCACTGAATATGAAAAATCAATGATAATTCTAAGTACCTATGGTATTATTTAAAAAGTGGGGATCCCCATTCTCATCTGTCACATTTCTTCAAGGTAACATACTATGATCCAACCAATTCTATTTTTCAACACTATCTTTGATTGTTTTCCAGGGTTATTTCCCATACCCTTCACCCAAGGAATTTCTCTTTTTAATTGACCTTGCAGAATTCAGAATATCTCCTACTTCTATGATCTTTTTCCTACTTTGTCTAGTTCTGTACTGAAAGGGTAGTCAACCAGTTTAAAATGCATATTTATGCTTTTTACTAGTTTGAGGAGAATCTTGAAGTCATAACCTTTACAACTTTAAAAGATTAGTGATTTCATTAGTGTAAACATTTCCAGCATGAATTTGTCTACCCAAAACCTTATCTATTCACCTTCTGGTGATGAGCCTCTCCAGACTTGGCAGATTTCTTTCTTAAATGAGAGAGAAAGCTCCTAAGTCCATATTTAAAGGCTTTTCATCTTTGAGTAGGATCTCCAGATCTTGTTCTGCTGACATAGCCTTTGAGAAGTCAGCATGATTTTCACAGCAGAATTAAAATTAAATTAGGACTTTCTGTAGAGGAAACTATACAGATAAGTTGTAGTTTCATTTATTCATGTTGTTCATTTTGCCTGTTTCAAACATTAATCCACCTCAAAATCACTTTTTCATTGCCTTATTGGACAGCTGATCTCACTTTTAGCTTTCATCCTTAGGGTCATTATGGTTTTTAGAGCCGGAGAATGGTCCAACTTACTTCTTCTCTCTAGTCCAAGACTTGGAATATTTCAGCTCCTTTTGTTCTCAGGACCATTCCGCAAATTCAATTCAGAATTATTCTCCTTGGGACAATATATCATACTTTGTAAGATGTCCTTTGGATTCTAACTATAGAAATTATTTGAGTATATTCTACTCTCTCAAGTACTTAACACCTTGCCTGGTTCCCCTGAGCCTCCAGTCTCAATCTGTACTTTATGCTTTCCCCATGAACCTTACTGCCACCAGATTCACTAATATAATTGGTTGCAAAATACACTAGATACATTAATATTTCACATTTTTCCTCATTTATTTCATACTTCTGTCTCCAATATTCTTCAAATTCTGCATTTACATTGAATTACATCCACCCTAGCTGGTCTAGGGTCAGTTATCATGCTGATAGGGATTTGTGTGTATATGACAGGGGTGGGAGGGAAGAAAGGGGTGATTACAGTGCCTTAGCAGATTTCCTCACCTTCCAGGAACTGGCATTCTGTCCAGTAAAACCAGATGAACAGTCTGAGAATTTTCTTTGATTTTATTGGTAGGAAAATCCCCTCAATGTAGATGATAAAGGCCTTTGTTGAAATGATTCACTTTTTATTATGTTTTTTTTTACTGCTGTAGTCTTTAGTTCAGCAGGTCAGTTAAGCCCAAACACTTTTCCTCATTCAAGAAAGGTGTGAACCATATTTAAAACAAGTTTAGGCTGAAAGGATGACAGTTTAGTAGCCTTGATAGCTCACCCTACTTGTACCCTCTAGTTCAAAGCTAAAACTATTCCTCTCAGCTTCAGAAAGATAAAACTTGGTTCCCACAGTATAATGGTTAAATAAGGAAAGTTTCTGAATAGGATTGCAAAATAAGAAAGTTGAATGATTTCTCAATTCCTCCTAATCAGTGGCTCTTATTTTGTTGGAAGCCTAGTTTTATAGCCCAGTTTTATGACTATAATTACATTTAATTTCAACTGTATTCCACATAGAAGTGACTAGCTTATCTCTTAAGTTTGAAGATGCTTTCATGAAAGAGATTAGGCTAAGCTTTATTCCAAGTGTAAAATGGGAAGTCCTAGACAAAATAGCAGCCTCAAGCCAATTTGTCCATTCAGCTGAGAGCCAATTTGTTCTAATTCTTAAGTGACTGGTATGTAAAACTCAAATAAAATCTTTGGTTTCATTAGAGCCTTGTTAGTATGTTTATGGGACTCCTTTGCACCTCATATTCCACTCTAAAGTGATGAATACTCTTTGGAAGCAGAGGAGTAGATCAAAACCATTTCATAGAATTACAGACTTAGAAAGTTAAAAATGACCTCAGATATTCTATGGTGTTCTACCTTTTCCTGATTAAGTAAGAATCTTTTCCAATAACCCTGACAAGTGATCTGCCTTAATTTCAAAACCTTCAGTGAAAGGAGAACTCACTATTTTCTTAAATAGTCTGTCCCACTTTCAGAAAGCCTTTCTTTATATTCATTTGAAATCTGCTTGTTTCTACTTCATTGCACCTATTAATGCCTTTTAACAATTCTGATTATCCTTCTACATGATAGTTTTTCAGTTACCTGAAGACAACTATATAACCTTCCTTGACTTTCCTCCCTAACTTGTTAAATCTCCAAGCTAAACATTCATTCCCTCCCACTTAAAAATTATTTTTCTTGATATGTTTTTTTGTCACTTTAACTTCTAAATATATCATTTCCTGCTTCTCCCCCACCCTCAGCATTCCTTACAATAAAAGATTAAACAAAGAATAAATGTTAAAACTACTTATATATTATGTGAGTAACAAGTGGGAGGATCTCTGGGTCATAAGGTATGAATACAAGACATGTTTTGGAAGAGATTTTTACTCAAGTATGGAGTGAATGGACTGGTCTCAATCCTCTTTAAGATTGTATAAGCTTGTTGATTTTTAAACAAGGTGACAAGAATAGTAAATGAGGGGAATGCAATGGACCTAATGTATTTGGATTTCAACTTAACAACTGGCAAAGGCTTTCATGAAATACATACTTGTAACCAAGATGGTGATAGCTCAATTCAGAACTGGTTGAATAAATTCATTCAAATAGTCCTCCAGCTATTTTTTGAAGACTTCTACTGAGAGAATCTACTACTTCCCAAGGCTACACATTTCATTTGGGCTCTGAGGGGATTACTTTTTCTTAAGTCTAGGCTAACTCTGCTCCTCTGCAACTTACACCCTTTACTCCTAGTTCTGCTGACATGGCCCACACAGAATCTAGGCTCTTGGCCACATGACAGCTGCTATCAGATCTTTAAATTTTTTCTTCCAGGTTAAATTTCTCAATTCTTTTAAGTGATCTTTCTATGGCATTCACCATTCTAATCCCTTAAAAGCCTGCTTCCATGAATTGAACATGATAAAAGGGGTATGGTTTGAGTAGTCAAGTGCCTTGAACCTCATGAGTCCTGGGTAGTTCTTTCTCATGGCTGCTGGTGATTGTGTTAGCTTTTAAATTATGGGTTCATTTATATGATGCTTTGAGGTTTTGTATGGAGCAAATGACCTTGCACATGGGTAATACAAGCAGTATTATGCCTATTTTGCAGATATGGAAAGAGTTCTGAGAAGGTAAGTGATCTGCCCACCATTTCAGTTAATAAGGTAAGTTTTTTTTTAATTAAAGCTTTTTATTTGCAAACAATGTGCATAAGTAATTTTTCGACATTAACCCTTGCAAAGCTTTCTGTTACAAATTTTTCCCTCCTACTCTCCACCCCCTCCCCTAGATGGCAAGGAAGTCTAATACATGTTAATTATGTAAAAACATTTGACAGATCAAATATGTGTATATATATATTTATACAGTTATCTTGCTGTGCCTGGAAGAGAAAAAAAAAATAAAGGAAAGGAAGGAAAACATAATGTAAGCAAACATCAATAGAGTGTGTGAAAATGCTATGTTGTGGTCCAGACTCAAATCCCACAGGCCTCTCCCTGGGTGCACATGGCTCTCCTCATCACTGAACAACTGGAACTGGTTTGAAACATCTCATTGTTGAAGAGAACCATGTCCATCAGAATTGATCATCATATAGTATTGTTTTTGCTATGTACAATGATCTCCTGGTTCTGCTCATTTCACTCAGCATCAGTTTATGCAAGTCTCTCCAGGCCTCTCTGAAATCATTCTGCTGGTCGTTTCTTACAGAACAATTCCGTGACATTCATAGACCATAATTTATTCAGCCATTCTCCAATTGATGGGCATCCATTCAGTTTTCACTTTCTAGCCAGTACAAAAAGGGCTGCCACAAACATTCTTGCACATGTGGGTCCCTTTCCTTCCTTTAAAATCTCTTTGGGATATAAGCCCAATAGAAACACTGCTGGGTCAAAGGGTATGCACAATTTGATAACTTTTTGAGCATAGTTCCCAGTTGCTCTCCAGAATGGTTGGATCCACTCACTGTTCCACCAACAACGTATGAGTGTCTCAGTTTTCCCACATCGCTGCCAACATTAGTCATTATCATTTCTTAGCCAATCTGACGTGTGTAGTGGTATCTCAGAGTTGTTTTAATTTGCATTTCTCTGGTCAATAGTGATTTGGAGCACCTTTTCATATGACTAGAAATGGTTTTAATTTCATCATCTGAAAATTGTTCATATCCTTTGACCATTTATCGATTGGAGAGTGGCTTGAATTCTTATAAATATGAGACGATTCTCTATATTTTAGAAATGAGGCTTTTATCAGAACCCTTAAATGTGAAGATGACTTCCCAATTTATTGCTTCCCTCCTAATCTTGTCTGCATTACTTTTGTTTATACAAAAACTTTTTAATATCAAAATTATCCTGGTTTTCAATTAAGAGTTCCAATTCTTTTTTGGACACAAATTCCTTCCTTCTCCACAAGTCTGAGAGGTAAACTATCCTATGTTAATAAGGTAAGTTTTGAATACATATTTCTTGACTTTTAAGTCCAGGTTTTACTTTGTTTCCGTTTTTGGATTTCATGTCACATCATATTGAACTTCTTAGAGGAGTTGATTGTGTTGTGTAGGTTAAACATTCTTTAAATTTTGTTTAATTTACTGAGCAGTTTTTTTTCATAGATAACACAAAGGTGGACTTAGTCAACAAGATGATCAACACGCATTTATTTTATATTTAATATTTGTGCCAGGAATGTACTAAATATTGGGGGTACAAAGAAAGCTGAAGATAGGTCATTGCCCTCAAGTAATTGACATTCCAATGGGGGATATAATATGCAAATAATCACGCACATACATATGAAATATTTATAAGGCAAAAGGGTGATAACCTTAGAGGAAAAGATTGGGACTGGGGAAGGATTTGGAAGAATCTCTTGCCAGGGACTAAAGTTTGAGGAAAGCCAGAAGTCAGAGACATGTATAATAGCTTATGAACAGGTGGGAATTGAGAGAAATGGAGTTAATGTTTGTGGAAAAGCAACTGTAAAGCTAAGAAGGGCCCAGATTCTGAAAGGATTTAAATATCCACAGAGTATACCATATTATGCTACTTTGGCAGCTGAACTGAAGATGGATTACAAATAGGAAGACCAACTAGCAGTCTGTTCCATTAATCTAAGACATGAGATAATGAGGGCCTGCATCAGAGTGATAGCTGTGTGCCTAGAATCAGGCCAGAACTTGAAGACCAGCCAAAGTGAGAGGTGATCCAAGAAAGCAGCAGTTAGCAAGAGAGCAGAACCTGGAGAGGGAGGATGGAGATCAGCACCATCAAAGGTTCAAGAAAGTAAGAATTGAAAGAAGCTGTTGATTTGTCAGTTAAGAGAAAGGGACATATATGATGTATGAAAGGAGAAAAGGCAGATGGGGCAGAAGAGTGGGCCTGTGGAGGAAGAGCAAATGAGAACCACATGGGTAGATGGGACCTTTGGGGGAGACTGGGTCAAAGGATGGCATCTATCCAGTGGCATTGTGGGTTCTGAATCGCCCCAGTAAGACTATGATGGTGGAAAGACCCCAACCACTGAGGAATGATTCCAGGCAGAATAGAAATAGAGGCATGGGGGCCAGTTGGCTAAATCAATTACTGAAATAGGCTTCCTATGTGGAAGGAAGTTTTTACACATTCAGTGCAAAGGTGTGAAATTTAGGAAAGACTTGGATGAATCGCCTAAAGTCATTGCTGTTACTGCTCATATGAGCTGAGATTTAAACCTTAGTCTCTTGTATTAGTCGCAGTGCAAGTACATATTTCATGAAAGCCTTTGTCAGGTACTAAGGTTTATAAGGCTACAAATATATTTAATAGAAATTATATATATAATATAATATATTTAATATAAATTTAAATATTTTATAAATTCTATACAGAATATTTATATGTTATATGCATGTAAATTTATATAAATAAAATGTTTTTTTAAATATTTCATTTTAAATAAATGCATCATCTTTTTTGATTCTCATAACAGCCTTGTGAGGTAGATGCTATTATCCCCATTTTACTGATTGGGTAACTTAAGAACAAGAGAGATTGAATGACTTGCCAGAAGTCGTAAAGTTATTAGGTGCTTGAAGTGGGAATTGAGTCTCAGTATTCCTGACTCTTGGGTCAGTGTTCTATCCACTATACTGTCTACACTAACCACATCATTTGGGAATATTACATATTCACCATGCAGCTTTACCACATTGATATGGTAATAATTAGTTTTGTAATGCTTGAATCACCATCTGACCTGGTTTGGGTTTAGTAGATGTCTGAGAATGATGTTTTGAGGAATCTTAGGGACACAAAGCTTTGCCTTGACCTGAGCAAAAATTACATCTTCCTTATTGTCTTTTACTTGCCTGGTTTGAGTGGTTTGTTTTTGGAGGAATGGACCTTTTCCCTATGCAATGCAATTTACTTGAGAACAGGAATTCTCATTTTTGTTATTGTATCCCAGGACCTAGAACAGTGCTTCTCATATAGTAATCCCTTAATAAACTTAGTCCCTTAATAAATTCTTAATGATTATTTAACAGTTGAATATAGGATAAAGCCTATTTTTTTTAATATAGAAAATTTTCATGTTTACCAAGTGATTAGAGACCAGATGGTTTCGAAGTTCCCTTATTGCTTTGTAGCTATGATTCTATCATCCCATGTTGTGTTCTTCATTATACACAAAGGCTCTGAGAAAGGCCATTCCAAAACTAATTAGAATACAAAAATAAATTCAGAGAATCTCAGAGCTAGAATAGTTCTCAATTTGTTCCTTGGCAAGTATCCTGTCTACATCATACTCAATTCTTTGCCCCTACCTGTGAACATTTATCAAAGCACTGTCTCAGTCCCCTGCTTTTTTCTCATTACTCTATCTTAAGCAACTAAAAGCACCAGCCACCACCAATTTGCAGATTAATTTAATTTCTTCAGTCTTTATCACTCACCCAAACTGCAACTCGTATGTCCAATTATCTATAGAATATTTCCACTTGGATATACTGAGTATGAGATCACAATGGAACATTTTTTTTCTTTTTTTGCTTTTTGCTGAGGCAATTGAGGGTAAGTGACTTGCCTAGGGTCACATAGCTAGGGAATGTTAAGTGAGATTAAATTTGAACTCAGGTCCTCCTGGTATCAGGGCTGATACTTTATCCACTGCGCCACCTAGCTTCCCCTATAGTGGAACATTTTCTTCCAAACCTACTTCCCTGATATCTTTCAGTTATATTTACTATCTTCCAGTTACCTAATGTTGAAATTGGACTGTGTTTGTCTCTTTCTCCCTACTTGATCATCACTAAAAAACATCTCATTATCTATTTTTCTCCTCTGTTCCTACTGTTATCACCCAATTCAGAGGTTTGTAGGATTTAGAACTGCACACATTCTTAAGATAGCTAGCCCCAGTCCTTAGGAAGATCACACCAATGTGTTTTTCCTTTTGTAGACACAGTGGACATCTTTATGATTTCCTAATTGATGCTGAAGACCAGAGTTAGCTTAGTTTTTTAATCCTGACCCAATTAGAACAAAAACACCCACCAGAATGCTCTCATTAGTGCCAATTTGGCATCATCTGCATCTGCAATAAAAGGGAGTATAGGGGCTTGGGGAGACTGGTACCTCCCTCCCTCCAGGGCACTTTGTTGCCACAGAAGCCCCCAAACAATTTATACTGTTTACCAAAACTAGCAAGTGGGTGTCTGATTTTAAGACGGGGAAAAAAGCAAAAGAAAATATTAATGGCAGGAATTCTCCAAAGTCAGTATTATTTTTTCATTTCCACATCAACCCCACCCTGTAACCACTGCAGTAAAAACATAAAGGCTAAGCTTGACATTTTATATCCTGTCCAGATGAGGCCCCAGCTGCAGGGGCTCTCTAGTTACTTGGGTTTCAGCTCCAGCATTTACCTTTCCCAGAGGCATCCAGAACTTGCCTGTGTTTTCAGAAACTCTGACAGTAGACCTAGGACACTGTAGTCTTGTTGGCTTTTTGATGAGACCATTCCAGAGTTAATAGGTTATAATTATAGAATGTTTGATTTTTGAAGTGGCAATTAAAATATTAGATCCTGAAGGGTCTCTATCTAGTCCAGTTGTGCTATAAAGTTGGCCTTTAAAGTGAGAAATACCTAGGATTCAGTTCATAATATTAAGTCCATCTAAAATTTGAATTTCTGTGTTTTATTGGCAGGGGATTCAACGTATCTAGTAAATAGAGTTAGGATTGAAAGGGAAGGGAATAAGCATTAAGTGTTTTCTATGTGCTAGGCACTGTGATAAGGGCATTTTTACAAATATCTCATTTGATCATTTGAATGTTTTAAGTAATATTTCAGGCAAGCAGGATTTCCTTGAAAGGTTTTTGGGAAAGCATACTTAGAAACAGACATAAAAATAAAGTTTAAAGAAAATTTTTAAGTCTAAAGTAATTACAAATGTGTTGTCATAATTTCCTGTCTCTGTTTCCCTTCTAAACATTAAATCCTTTTTTGTTCTTTCCCCCCTTTTATCATATTTAAAAATGTACAAAACTATTGTTTGGTAATAATTGACATTTATATAGCACAATGTTTGCAAATTCCTTTGCCTATGTGATGTGTGTATGTATTCATGTCCATGTTTATGGGTATGCTAGGGGTGCTGTGGCTAAGAAGCTATAACTACCACTAGCATTCCATACTTTCTTCCCTGGCATAGAAGCAGCTATTAATTAATCAGGAAGAAAGTGTAATGGGCAGGCAGCTAGTTGGCCCAGTGGATAGAGTACAAAGTCTGGAGTCAGAAAGATTCATCTTCCTGAATTTAAATATGGCCTCAAACACTAGCTGTGTGACCCTGGGCAAGTCACTTAACCCTGTTTGCCTCAGTTTTCTCATCTGTAAAATGAGTTGGAGAAGGAAATGGCAAACCACTCTTTGTCAAGAAAACCCCAAATGAGGTCATACAGAGTCAGACACAATTGAAAAATGAACAGAGTATTATATACATATGCATATATATATAATATTTTACATGATATATAAATACTACTCCAGTAGCTTCATTAAAAGCTGTTTGTTGTATATGTGTGGGCTTTCTTGATGTCTTCAATATCCTTTTGGTTCAAAGGAGGACACTAACTTATAAACTCTACTCTCTCTTATTACTGCTCTGAGTGCTCCAGGCTAGTGGGCACAATATGACTGGGCCAGGTTTCATATAAATCTTAGAAAAAGACCTAGAATATTCTAACAAATTACTCAGTTAGGAAATCTCTAATCTCTTTCATGCACCCCTGTCCCATTTTGGGAGAGCACTTTTTTTTTTCCTCGTAATTTCACAAGACTTTTAATGGACAATGAGTAAATGAAACATTCATTAAAGGAAATATAAATCAGCTCTATATTCTGATTCTTCCATTAACTATCCTCACCACCTGGAGCATAGGAAGAATCAGAAAATGGGATTGCAAATTCAAAGAAATGCTTGGTGAAAAGGGGAAGAAAAGGGGCAGGTGAAAAGCACTAGAGTTTTGAATCCTGCCCTATTCAACTTAAATGGTTGGAGATGGGAGACAAGGGGAGAGAAAAGGAAAGGAAGTTCATCCCATCAGTCTCTTCTCTGGACTGAACCACAATGTAATGCCTTAAAAGTTAATGCCTTTCTACTGTGTAGAAACCTATCTCTGTATGTTTCACTGTCTGCTTTCTGGGACCTCTATCTCCATCACATTTTTCTAACCATTACTTCACATAAGTAGCAGGATTGATTTTTAAATCCGGTTATAAGGCAGTGTGTGAAAGATTGGGGATATAAAAAAAAAGCAAAAATAGGATCCCTGACCTGAAGGAGCTCACATTCTAATGAGAGAAAACAAGATGCAAACAACTCTGAATGTAAATATGAGCTATATATAGGGTTAATGGGAGGGGTAGAAAGATTCCAGGTTATGAAGGGCTATAAAAGCCAAACAGGATTTTATATTGAATCAGACAATGACTAGCCAACATTTATTAAACTTGTACTGTGAACCAGGCTTGTGCTCCAAAAAAGAAATGGTCCCGGATGGTAAGGGTGATAACATATAAATAGATGACGAATAAATTCAACACAGTTTGAGGGTGAGACATTTCCTAGGAGATCATACCAGCTGACGTTTGAGCTAAGTATTAAAGGAAAATATGGATTTTAAGTGGTGGTGGAGAAGAGAATGCACTCTTGGCATGGCAGAGAGCCTGGATGAAGGCAGGGAATATAATGCATGTGTGTGTGAAAAACAAGATCATTAATAATAAAAATACTGGATATTTCCATGATGTTTTAAAAGAGTGATTGTCATAATGTATCTCATTTGAACCTCACAATAACGTTGTGATACAGGTCAGTACATCTAAGAATATGATTTTGTGTGGAAATGTCCAAACCTGACTCAGAACTAGATATGGCTTAAAGTTTTAGAAGCTTCAGACGATGAAGTGATTTGCTTAAGTCACAAGGAGTCAGGTGAGATTTAAAACTTCGTCTGACTGAATCTAGGTCCTGCAATCTATTCCAACTGTCATCATTTAGATGATGGCTAAGATCCCTCTTGGCATTAATAGTCAATCCCTGAAATCTATGAAGATGGGAATATTCCCTTTGTTTCCTGGGAGATTCCTGACTCCTGAGCAGAGGTAATGTTTTATTTTTACTCCCAGGACCCCAGAGAGACAAGCAAGATACCATCTTCACTAACAACTTTTTGAATTGGATTGTACAGAGCATCTCAAGGGGCTTTTGCAGTGTTAAATGACAAATATTAGTTTACCTGGAAGAAATAGGAAGTGAGTAAAAAGTCCAGCAGATGGCAGGAGAGAATAAATATTGACCTCAGTCCCTGAAACCCTTCCATTATTATTTCCTAGGCCTTGGTTGCATTGGTCTGCTTTTCATAAAAGCTTTTCCCTTATTTGGTGTTATATGTTTCAGTCTAGAAAGGTACCTCAGAAATCATGTGGCAGGGATTCTTAATCAAAAACTTTTAAGTGCCTACTATGTGCCAGGTACTTGACTAGATGGCCCTATGGTCTTTATCTATCAAATGTACATCTGGTGATCAACTATGAAAGACTTGGTTCTTCTCAGTGGTTCAGTGATCTAAGGCAATCCCAATAACCTTTGGAAAGAAAATTCCATCTACATCCTGAAAGAGAACTATGGAGATTGAATATAAACCAACATAGGCTATGTTCACTTCTTTTTTCTGTTTTTTTTTTTTCCTCTCTCATGGTTTTCCCCATTTGTTCTGATTTTTCTCCTCCAACATGATTTATAAATAAATATGTATTTGAAAAGTTAATATACATTTATCAACAGAAAAAATTAAAAATAAAAAAAAATTGCATACCTGGGACCCACAGTGAAGACAGACAAGTTAGATCCAGAGATAAGCAATAGAAGAGCAAGCAAGATGACCTTAGGGGAATTTAAAAACTCTTTAGTTAACCAATAAACAGTTATAAAGCATCTTTTATGTGCAAAATACAGTGTTAAGCACTGTGGATACAAAAAGAGGCAAAGAGAGTCCCCTATCCTCAAAGAACTTATGATCTAGTGGGATTCTTAATCTTTGTTATAGATCCCTTTGGCAGTCTGGTATATGATTTCAATGCATAAAAATATAAGATTATAACAATATACTTTATATTATATCATAAATACATGATGAAATATAAATATATTGTTATTATATAATTTCTATATGTATGATTTACATAAATATAATATAATGAAAACTATTGAAAAAAGACTAATTTTGCCCCCATCTAATGTCATGAACCCCCTCAAATCTATATCTTAACTCCAGGTTAAGAATCCCTGATTTGACCTCCTGATCCCTTTTCACTTTAAAAATGGAAGAAACCAAGGGTCTAGGAGGTAGGGACCTGTCCCAGGTCACACAGGTAATAAGAAGTAGAACCAAGATTCCATCTGGTGGTGCTACCTCCCAATCCAGTCCTTATTCTGAGGGTGTCTCTGGCAATTGGGTTAGAAAGGGTCTAAGGTGGCACAGAGGATAGAGTGATGGGCCTGTGGTTGAAAAGAACTTAGTTCAAATTTGGGCTCAGACACTAGCTATGTGATCTTATTAAATCATTTAACCTTTGTGTTTCCTACTTCCCAGGGTGGTTGTGAGATCAAAGGAGATAATATTTGTAAACTACTTAACAGTGCCTGGCACATAGTAAGCAATAATTGTTACCTTCTCTCTTCTCTATTTTCTGCCTTCTAAATCAATACCTTCTTGAAGGTATTCAGAAGGTTCACCCTCATGTTTAATTTTAATCTAAATTTTCCTTGTTTTATATGTGATCTTCCTGTCAACTCTAATCTTCCTTCCTCCCTTCCTTCCTCCCCTCCCTTTTTTCCTTCCTCCCTTCCATAGTCTCCTTTTCAAGTCCTGTGTGGATACCTGCCCTTTCTACCCCTTTTCATCCTGTTCAATTTTTTTGTGTTGACTTTCCTCATTAGAAAGGAAGGTCCTTGAAGGATTGTATTTTTGCTCTTGTTCACATTCCCATTGTTTAACAATGCCTAGCATATAGTAAGTACTTTCTCCCTTTCTGTTCTTTTCTTATTGTTATTCTGTTTTTGTCTGTCACTTCATTGTTTCAAAAGGCTTATCTTCCTGCAAGATTCTGTCAACTCTGAAACTCACATGTTACCTCTGGGACTCCTCTGATTGGCGAGTGGACATCAGACAGCTTCTCCCTGATTTTCTATTTAATGAGGGACCGGCTTTGTCATCATCTCCAACCCAACTGTAGGACTTCATTCCCCACCACCACCAATGGGCCTTGCTGGATACCCAGCCTCCTCCCCACTCCACTTTTCAGTTTTTTAATGTCTTTCCTCATTAGATTATGAGCTCTTTGAGGGGAAGGGACTGTTTATTTTATTTTATTTTTTTTTTGTATTCATGGTCCTTAGCAAAGTGTGGTATAATAGTAGTTCTAAATAAATGTTTCTTGACTCTGTCTCTCTCTCTCTGTCTCTCTGTGACCCAGTCAATATTACATCTGTCTGGTGAAGCCCAGGGATAGTAAGGTGCTTTTTGTGCACATGTAGATGTCAGTGAGCAGGTACCTTGATTAGCCAAGTGTGTTTGATCATGTGCTTTTGAGTGACCTGGCACCAGTTGGTGCCTGGTGTCTTGCCCAAACAAGCACCCAAAACAGCTGCTTGGAGCCAGGCTATCCAGTGCTGATAGAGCTTCTATCCCTGTGGGACCAAACTGTTCTGGTACCAAGGCAATTGTGCTTTGTGTGGACTGATACAGCATGTCAGCTACCTGTCCTTTTTCACTCTTACCACTTGATTGGTTCACACCCTTTTCATTTCATACATCTTTCTAATAATATACTCTATGCTTTTTCTTGAGCACACTTTTCATTGGTAAAAATGCTGCTACCTATTTGTACCCACAGTTTATCTCTATTTGAAGAAGGGGAAAATACCAGAGAAGTGGAAACAAAGTTCAGTCTTTATCAACTCAAAAAAAGTATCGTGGAAAACATCTATTGATCTCAATATCTACCCTCTTTTCTAGAAAACATCTTTGAGTATCATTTATACACCAATTGAGGGAATTAGTAAGAACAAATAAACCTTAGCAAGTGATAGCAATAGATCATGTTTTTATATAATAGTCAATTTAAACATGTAGGGAATATAATTTCCCATTGTGTTTTTTGTTGATTATGAAAAATTTTTGACATAGCAGGACAAGATACCACTTTATGGGTCATTTTACATTTTTTCCTTTTTTTGTTGAGGCAATTGGTGTTAAGTGACTTGCCCAGGGTCATACAGGTAGGAAGTGTTAAGTATCTGAGGTCAGATTTGAACTCAGGTCCTCCTGACTTTAGGGGTCATTTTACTTAAACATGTCACTCATTATATCAAAAAAATCATTCAAGATTCATTGGAAGAAAAAAACAACAGAAATAATCCTACCCAATGCAGTCCCTCTTAAATCAATAGTCTTTGAGAGCTGTGGCCAAAAAATTAACTGCTCATCAGTCAAATGAGTGATAAAATTTCTTGAAACCCAGCTAAGCTGGTCTGCAAAGAACAGACATCACTATGCTGGCCAGGTACCACTTGGTTGAGGCTGCTAGGGCTATCATCCTGTGCCAATTCTTGTGCCATTGTGGTTTGCCTAATGTTTATTGCTGTAGGGTTGCCTAATTTCTTAGTAGGGCTCCCGAATTCTCTTATTCATTAGTTCTATAGAAACAATATTGTCCTTGCCTATTATTCCAGACAAAATTGCTATCTAATAGCAATTATAAAAGAGGTTATGGACTTGAAGAATAAGTTTCCCTCCAGGAAATAGGAAAAGAAAAATGGTATCCAACATGCACATGAAATAGGTATGAATAGGTAGTTTATTCCCACAGAGAAAAGGGAATGATAAGCAAAAAAGATCAAAGAATGATTAGAAACAGAATATACTAACAACACTACTAGCACAGTCAGTTGAGGAGTCTAATATGTAAGATTTTGGGGGACATAATTTTTTTGTAAGACTTTAATTATGTGGTTTATTTCCTGTCTACTGAGGGCAGTCTGACCAAAAATGAAGTCTAATCTTTTTTTGTGGCCCCTGGATACCTGTTCAGTTGAATCCTCCCTGTCCACTTGATGAAGGTAGAAGGCACAAGGGGAAAATAACAATGAGATGTGTGGGTACACCCTTTCAGATTTTGAGTGACCTATGCACCTGTAACAACAAGAAATTTTGAATGACCTATTTGCACATAGTTGAGAATTGGCAAAGACAATGGACCCCTTTCTCCATTTACTTACTGAGGTGAGCAAGCAGAAGAGAATGTGATTTTGAAAATGAAGGAGCCAACCCTGCTAGATTTGAACCAAGTAGTCTTAAGAAAACAGTCATTGATGGAGGAAGGACTCAGCTATTAAGAGTTAGTTCTTCACCTTTTTTTGGGTGTCTCTTTTTACACACAGTGAAGGTGTAAAAAAGAGGAGATTTTGTTCTTTTCCCATCTCCCATTTTTTCAATGAAAATGCATGGCAGTGTCCAGTGGTTGGGTACAGCTCTAGAGTCAAGTCAGTGAGAAAAGTTGATGACATGACTAACTAAGAACCAGCATCTTGCTTGGGAGATGGCAGGTCCCAGAGCTGAAACTCCTGTTGCTTCTAGGTTACCAGTTCTTTATGAAAGTGAATTACAATATCTAAGGCCAGGATTTCAGGCGAAACTAGAGACATAGCAAACCATGGCCAAGAATTGGACCCAGGGGTTCTTAGCCTAGCAGTAGGTCTGGGTGGCTTGCCCTGTACAGATATCATGCCCTATGGAAAATAGCTCAAGGATATTATGAGAAGCCATAGAGGTGAGGGACTTTGGTATAGAAGATAGAAATTGCCTTGATTATATATGTTCCTTTTGTAAGTGCCTCTTTACTTGTGAATTTTATGCATCCACTCTTCTTCCTGATTCTATGTATTGTGGAGAGGGTACTTTGGGTTTATGATGTAAAGATGGCTTGTTGAGACTGTTCATGCTTTACCATTTCAGGAAATGGCTTTGTTTTGAGTCAGTTGTATCATTCGGATGACCAGAGTCATGATAAACCCACCATATGCTATAATTTTAGAAATGTAATCCATAGAATACTTTGAACCTGGCAAGTAGTCTGTAAATATATGTTGGCAGGGGTAGCCCAAAGGAATCCTACCTTCATAAAATCCAAGCACAAGATAAGAAAGACTTCCAAAATATAGAGACCTAGCATAAGAAATCAAAATCATGTGGAAATGGGATGAGGAACATACCATCCCCATAATCCTATTTATTACTGGAGGTTCACTGAAGATGCCTACAGTGAGTTTATAGAGGATGTTTATCCCACTATTTTATTGAATTACAATAATTGTAATTATTGATCCACCAATCTGCAGAAAAAAAATAAAATGTAAGCAAAAAATTTTGTTGTTATTCAGTTGTGTCTAACTCTTCATGTCCCCATTTGGGGTTTTCTTGGGGAATGTTTTGCCATTTTCATTTTATATGTGAGGAACCTGAAGCAGGCAGGGTTAAGTAACTTGCCTATAGCCAACTAGATAGTAAGTATTTGAAACCAGATTTGAACTCAGGTCTTCCTGATTCCAATCTCAGTGTACTATCCATTTTACTACCTAGTAACAAGACCATTTCTGATTGAATTAATGGGAAACATATGAGAAGAATGAGATAACCACAGCAATGTGAATAGCAATAATAGCTAGCACTTTATAGCCTATTTTAAGATTTGCAGAGCACTTTACACAATGCTATTTTATCCTCTCAACCCTGGGAGAGAAGTCCTACTATTATCTCCATTTTACAGATGAAGAAATGAAGACAGTCTGGTTAAATGAATTGCCCAGAATCACTTATTTAGTAAATATCTAAGGCCTAATTTGAACATGTCTTTCTGACTTGATGACCAGTGAACTATATACTGTACTGCCTACTTGCCTCTGATAAATTCAATGATTCATGACAACTCTAATAAATAGTACAAGTATAATTCTCAAAAAAAGTGAGATAAGAAAATTTAGAAAATCTACCCTTAAATATTCACATAAGCTATTTGTGCCTGACCTGTGGTAGAGTGTTCTGAGCTCATATTGATCTGATCAGCCACAGTCAGATGCAGTGTAACTTGACTCTGACATAGTGATGTCACTTGGTCCTTTTTTGAGAACCAAGGACAATAACCAATAAATAAAATTATCCCCATTTAACAGAAAGGGCATTTGGGGTTAACATAGTCAAGAGACTTGATTACAGTCATACCACTGTTAAATATAAAAGTTGAAACTCAAACTTAGGGCTCAGTCTTTTAAGTCAATCAATCAATGAATCAAATACTTATTCAGTGTCACTGAGTATCAGCCATTTTCAGGTACTGTGCTGGGTACTAAGGACTCAAAGATGGTCCCTTTCTTCAAGAAGACATTCTATCTTGGGAGACAACATGATTATGTATAAATAGCAACAAAATAAAAACTAGGTAGTTTTGGAGGAAGGTCTTAGACATTTGGAGGAGGGATTGGGGAAATATTCCCATAGTAGGTGACCCTGGATCTGAACTCTGCAGGAAATTAGTCATTCTAACAGGCATTGATGGAAAGAGAGCAATCCAAGCATAGAGGGACATCCTGCACAAAAGCAGTCGGGCATAAGGGACAGCAAGAGGGTCAACCTAGCTCAATGCTGACGCACATGAAAGGGAGTAATTGTGTAATAACTGGAAAGGTAGGATGGGAGTACCTTGTAAAGTGCTTTGAAAACCAAATTGAGGGTTTATGTTTGATCCTGGATTTGGTGGGGAACCACTGGATCTTATTAAGCAGGCAAATGATATATATGGTCATATTGGTGCTTTAAGAAAATCAATGCTTGAGAAAATTAGCAGGTTAGAAAGACTGACACACCCATACATCTTCAGTGAGTAAGGCCTAAAAATTAAAGGATCCCACAACCTTAGAAAGGGTTATTTTCTTAAGAAGTAGTGTGAGATAGGAAAATTAGCATTGTGGTTGTGTTTTAAGTTTTATTGATGCTCTTAAAAAAATCCCCAAAACACTGTTTTTTTGTTCCTAATGACTGACCTTCCAACAAAATCTTCTGGCAACAGAAAAGCAAAACAAATCAAATGATTGCCCAAATTTGAAAAAGTATGCTTCACTCTGTACTTCTATACCAATACTACTGTATTGCCGAGAAGTGGGAGGTATGCTTTACTTTCTGTCATTAGAGTTGGAGCCAGAAGTCCAAAAGTATCCATGCTCTTGGTTCTGATCCTTGAGATTTATGACAACTTAAAACCTCTGTGGACTCGTTTGCTCTTCTGTCAAATGGGGATAATTTATCCATGCACTACATCCCTCACAGGATTATTGTAAGGAAAGAACTTTGCATACCTCAAAACATTATATATTAATCTTTTTTGGAAGAAATTTTTGGAGGCAATCCAGGTTAAGTACTTCACTCAAGGCCACACAGCTAGTAGGTATCTTGAGGACAAATTCGAACTAGTTTCTCCTGACTCCAGGCCAGTGCTTTCTCCACTTCACCATCTAGCTGAATATAATATAATATAAGAATATAATATTCTTTTTTAGAATATAATATTCTTTTTAAAAAATTTATTTCCCCCAATTACATATAAATCAACATTTTTGGGGGTTATGCACGTATATTTATTTTTTACATATTTCCATATGCATCACATTGGGAGAGAAAAATCTGAATAAAAGGGCAAAACCATGAGGAGAAAAAAAAGCAGTAGAAAAAAAGTGAATATAGCATGTATTGATTTACATTCAGTCTCCATAGTTCTCTCTCTGGGTGCAGATGGCTTTTTCCATCCAAAGTTTATTGGGATTGCCTTGGAAGACTGAGTTGCTGAGAAGAACCAAATTTATCATAGTTGATCATTGCACAATCTTGCTGTTGTATGTTGCTATGTACAATGCTTCTCTGGTTCTGCTTGTTTCACTCAGCATCAGTATGTAAATCTTTCCAGGCCTTTGTAAAATTAGCCTGTTCATTATTTTTTTTTTTGGTAGAACAATAACATTCCATTACTTTCATGTACTATAACTTATTCAGCCATTCCCCAATTGATGGACATTTACTCATTTTCCAATTTTTTGCCGCTACAAAAAGAGCTGCTATAAATATTTTTGCACATGTGGATCCTTTCCCCTCTTGTATGATTTATTTAGGATATAGACCCAGTAGTAGCACTCTATAATATTCCAATAACAATATTTAGCCCTGATATAAAATATATTTATAAATAAAATGATTAGTGTTACAAAACACTTTACACCTATTGTCTCATTTTATCCTCACAATAGCTCTGGGAAGTGCCCATTTTGTTCCTTAACTGCTATAAATGTGAGGTAGTATTCTTTCCCTCCACATCTTTGGGGTTAGAATTTGTCAGTGATTGGTAAGAATTAAAGTGGAGATGTTACAGGGGAAATCCAGAAGAGGGAGTATCTGCCTCTCTAGAAATAGGACTTGGTAGAATTAAAACAGAGACAGAATGTTGAATTAGAATGTAAGAATGGTAGAAGCATGATTTCTGCTTCTTGATGAAGAAAATGAATGTATAGAGGAAGGTTATGTTTATAATTGGACTTAGGGGCAAAGAAATGTCCCAAGTAAAAATCAGTGGCTTTGTCAGTCTGGGCCAGAGCTGGAGATCTTTCTAGGATCATGCGTTTTAAAGGTAAAATGGACTTTTAGAGACTGCTTAGTTCAATCCTTCACAATAGATTCACTTATTACTTGCCAAGAAAGGCTAGATGTCTATTCTCTTCAGTTCTTGTCTGATTTTGGCCCTTGGACCCTATCACCAACCTCCTTCCTCTCTTCTCAAGAAGGGAGGACATCCATTCCCCATGTCTCATAGATTCCTGGCCCAACTAGATATTTAGAAGTAGGGATGGACTAGAGCCTTCTGGTATTGGTGAGAGAATGCCTGTTGGTAAATTTCCATCTCAGCAATAGATGCTACAAACCAAGACTTGATTATCTTCCACTGATTGTCTAGACTGGAGAAAATGATGAAGAAAGTATTAATAGTTCAGATTAAAATTAAATAATAATGCACTTTTTTTTGGAGAGCTGGTTAAACCTTTACCAGCATTCCTCTAAAAGCTGGCAACAGATACAGTGTTAGTTGTGGTTTTGTAGATGGGAGAATGAGAAAATGAACATTAGTCAGGCAAAGCATTTGGGATTGGGGACAGCAGAATTAAGACATTGAAATATAGGCTAGGCAGGCCTTCCAGCTTGCATTTACTATTGCCAAGACAGTGTTAAGGGTTAGAGGACTATGATTTCCTCAGTTGGTTGTACCATTGAGAGCCTGCATGCAAATATCATCATTATCATCATAGAAAACATTTATATAGCATCTACTAGGTTCCAGGCACCATGCTCAGTGCTTTACAAAATAATTATCTCATTTGATTCTCCCAATCACCTTGGGAAGTAGGTGCTCTTATTATTCTCATTTTACAGATGAGAAAACTGAAGTCAATAGAGGTGAAATGATTTGTCTACATAACTAGAAAGTATTGGAGACCAATTTGAACTCATATCTTCCTGACTCCATGTCCACGCTCTATTCACTTGGTCATTTATATGGTACCTTAGGTTCTGCAACTTCAGAATGAAGATTTTCATCTCTGTCAAGTTTCCTAGAATTTCAAGCTTAGGTTTGCCAGTAACTTCCCTTAGCCCAACTCCCTCCTGCTCCCCACCTCAAATTTACTTGGAGTCTTTTTGAATTTAGAATGAGAACGTTCAGAGGGTGTCCCCTTAGGTGATCTTTGGATCATTTGGAAATATCTTTTGGGATATGAGTGACATTTAAGCCTAATGTCTAACTCCCTATAGTGGGGACCTAGCCTAGAGTGGCTTTGAAAGGAGAAGAAGGCTGAGAAAAAAATGGTTCTGAAATAAGTATAGGAACTACTTTGAAATGAAAAATAAATCCATTTCTCTCCTCCATGGATTTCTAAAGTCTTTGCTGTAAGAAACCATGTATCTTGTTTGATTAAAACTAAGAGGGGGCAGTCTCAGTTTTCTCTATTTATACAGACTATCAATAATCTGTGACACTGGGATGAGCCCTTGGACCCTCTGGCTCTCAGCTTTGCCTCAAAACTACCACAATAGTATCCTTAAAGAACATCTGATGATGTCACTGCCTTGCTCAAGAACCCAAAGTAGCTCCCTATTGTCCCTAGGAAAAAAATATAAACTCCTTTGCCTGGCATTTAAAGCCCTTCTTAATCTGGCTCCAGCTTGACTTTCAGGTTTATTTTCTATTTTTCTTCTTCTTGCACTCTCCGGCAAAACTGGACTTCACTATTTCCCAAATTAAACATTTTATATTTTGCCTGCACAAAGTTATTCCCATTGCTTGGAATTCATTACTCCTCCTCATCTTTCCTTTTTAGAATCTTAGTTTCTAATATGTTACCTTCTCCCTGAAGTCTTTCCTCATACCCTCAGAGCTCTCTTTTTCTTGAATTATCATATACAGGGTGTCCCAAAAGTCTTAGTGCAGTTTTAAGCTTTAACACGGGGTAGTAATAAGTGTTAAGGTATTAAAGCTTAAAACTGCACCAAGACTTTTCACTCTTGTTACCTATTTCCACATATCTATTCCCTCTTTTATTCATTCATCCATCCATTAAATTAAATTAAATTATTTGTTTACGGATGATTGTGCACTCAATGTAGCCTCCAAAGCTGAGAAGCAACAAAATATGGCTCAATTCTCTGCTACTTGTGCTAATTTTTGGCCCAACAATTAACACCAATTAATTGTTGCTCCTCCATCAGCCAGCACTACACCATCCATATGTGGAACCATCAGTTATAGTAAATGGTGAAGTTTTGAATTCTGTGGATCAATTCTCTTATCTTGGCAGGATATTTTCCAGGGATGTCAACATTGATCATGAAATTGACACATGCACTGTCAGAGCTAGCTCGGTATTTGGGAGGCTCTGAATGAAAGTGTGGGAGAGGAGAGATATTAGACTGACCAACAAACTGAAGGTCTAAGAGCTGATGTGCTGACCTTATTGCTGCATGTCTGTGAAATCTGGACAGTAGATCAGTGCTGTGCCAGGAAGCTGCATTGCTTCCATTTGAATTGTCTTAGGAAGATTCTGACAATCACCTGGCAGGATAAGATCCCAATCACTGAGGTTCTTTCTTGAACTAAACTACCAAGAGTTCCAACTCTACTGCAGAGTACAGCTCTGCTGGGGTGGCCACATTGTTCTAATGCCAAATGTGCACTTGCCAGATAGATTATTTTATAAAGAACTTACAGAGGACAAATGATAACAAAGTGGTCAGAAAAAGGGATACAAGGACACTCTCAAGGTCTCTCAAGAATTTCAGAATAGGGACAGTTAGATGGCTCAGTGGATAGAGCACCAGCCCCGAAGTCAGAAGGACCTAAGTTCAAATCTGGCCTCAAACATTTAATACTTCCTAGCTGTGTGACCCTGGGCAAGTCACTTAACCCCAATTGACTCAGGAAAAAAAAGAATTTCAGAATCGATTGTATGACATGGGAGATACTGGCACAGGATCACTCAGCATGGCGTGCCCTCATCAGAGAAGGTGCTGTACTCCATGAGCAAAGCAGAATTGAATTAGTCCTGAAGAACCATAAGATGCACAAAATTAGACAGTCCACCCCAAATGTTCATATGGGATATTTGTGTCTGACCTGTGGCAGGGCATTCTGAGCTCATATTGGTCTGATCAGCCACAGTTAGACACACTGTAACTCGATTCTAACATAGCGATGTCATTTTGTTTCTCTTTGAGAACGAAGAATAATAACAACAACAATAACTCCCTCACTTCTCTCCTCCCCTCTACCCCAAATGAAGCTCTTTGAGGTCCGGGATGACTTTTCTTTCTTTTTTCTTATTAAAGCTTTTTATTGGTATAACATATGTATGGGTAGTTCCCCAGCATTGATATTTACAAAGCTTTCCATTACAAATCCTCCCCCCAGTTCCCTCCCCTCCCCTAGATGGCAGGAAGTCCACTACATGTTAATAATGTTGAAATACTTGACAAGTTGTTCAAGAAAAATCCTATCTACAAGAAAAAAAAAGAAAATCAGAGAAAGGCAACACAATGCAAGCAAACCTCAATAGAGAGCATGAAAATGTTATGTTGTAGTCCACATTTCATATCCCTCTCTCTGGGTGTATATGGCTTTCTTCACTGAACAATTGGAACTGGTTTGAGACATTTCATTGTTGAAGAGAGCCATGTCCATCAGAATTGATCATCATGTAATATTGTTGTTGCTGTGTATAATGATCTCCTGGTTCTGCTCACTTCACTCAGCATCAGTTCATGCAAGTCTCTCCAGGCCTCTCTGAAATCGTCCTGCTGGTTGTTTCTTACAGAGCAATAATATTCCATAACATTCATATACCATAATTTATTCAGCCATTCTCCAATTGATGGGCATCATTTCAGTTTCCAGTTTCTAGCCACTACAAAAAGGGCTGCCAAAAACATTCTTGCACATGTGGGTCCCTTTCCCTCCTCTAAGATCTCTTTGGGATATAGGCCTAATAGAAACACTGCTGGATCAAAGGGTATGCACAGTTTGATAACTTTTTAAGCATAGCTCCAAATAACTCTCCAGAATGGTTGGATCCGTTCACAGTTCCAACAATGTATTAGTGGATGACTTTTATTTCAATATTTGTATCTTTAGTACCCAGTATCACATATTGCACATTGTAGGTGCTTAATAAATGCTTTTTGGATTGGAAAAAGCTGATTCTGCTAGACAGTGACATGACTTTCCAACTTATTAGATCTTTTCAGCTTTTCACTGGTAAAGACACAAGTCTAAGTACGTTATTTAGTTTCCAGTTTTGCCTATAAGCAGAACGGCATGATGTTCTGGCCTCAGATTCTGGCTTCCTGTATCCCTGGATCAAGCCAAGAGTACATATACATATATATATGTCAAGGGAATTGCAGATGAAAACTCAAACAATTTGAAATATTAAACATAAGAGTGATATCACGAGGAGAGGCAGGATGAAATGGGAGCTAGAGAATTGGTCTTGGAATTGGGAAGACCTGAGTTCAAATCATGCTTGGGGCATATACAGCCTAGGGGAATCATTTAGCCTTATAATACTTTAGACCAACATTAACAAATTAAGATACAAACAGGAAACTATTCAATATAACTGGAAAACCACATGTTAATATTAACTATGTTCTATTTTATTTTTATTTATTTTGTTAAATAGTTCCCAATTACATTTTAATTTGTTTCCTGGGGAGTGTTACACTCTGGGCCACACACTTGATATCTTTGTTCTAGGCCCCCTTTGAGTTGCCAATGACTTTCTTGAAAAATGACCTGCATATTATGACTCCAATCCCTATTGCATCACTATGTACAGGCACAGATTGCAAATGGTTCCATAAAAACAGTATCTATAGAGGTTTTTTCTTTTTTGAAAGGATGCTCTGCCCACTGATGTTGTAGCAACTTTCTAATAGAATTTGCTTCAAAGGTCTCCCATTTTATCCAGGGCCATCTCCAGTCATCCTGATTTGGCCACTGGACCCAGATGGCTCCGGTGAAGGAAGTGAAGCAGGTGACCTTGCCCAGCCCTCCCTCATCTAAATCCTATTGCATGTCATGGTCTCATCTCCCTGATGTCATGATCCTCTTTGAGAATGAAGGAGAAACAATAAACCTTTGATTATTGATGAATGATATTGATCAGAATAACTGTGTGGAGCATCCCTATACTCATTTCAAATAAGACACCTTTGCCCTTTAAGTCTTCTCAAATTTTACTCTATGTATCTGTTAAGATTCTTAAGAAAATGAAGGAAATAGTCTAAGAAAATTATTTAGATCTGAGTGGTAGGCCCTTGATAGATTCTTGTGGCTACTACAGATCAAGTTCATAAAAGTGCTTTGAAATCTACTCTTGTTATGTTCATGTTGTCTATGCTCCCTTCTTCAGTTCTGTGAATAAATTCTCTCATCCTGGCAATATACTTTCCAGGGATGTCCACATTGATCATGAAATTGACACACACATTGCTTTTGGGGGGTTCCTTCTGATCAGAGGCATTTGGATACAGCTGAAAAGGAAGCTGAATGTAGAGTCATAAATTTTGGGTTCAAATCCCATATTTGTCACTTATTTACCCATGAGATTTTGGGTGCATCATTCCACTCTGTGGGCCTCAGTTTTCTTATCCATGAAATGAAGAGTTATTACCTGTGTGATTTTTTTTTTTACCTACCTGGTCCTCAGTTTCTCCATTTGTAAAATGAGGGAGTTAGATTAGATGCTCTCTGAGGTCCCTTCCTGCTCTAAAAGTATGTTCTTATGATCCTATATGAACTTTCTGAGTCTCAGTTTTTTCATTTGATTAATTCAATTAAATGAATTATTAATATATTAATAATAGTGTGTTGAACTTTACAGAGTGTTTTACATGTAATCTCATCTCATTTGAATCTCTGACAACAACCTTTTGAAGTAGGTGGTATTACCATCTCTATTTGACAGATTTTCCATCTCTAGTTCTGTAAGCCTGTGATCATTTGAACTTCAATTTGCAAGCATGTAAAATGTGAATAACAATAGTAATAATAATTATTATTATTTAAACATTATAATAACAAAATAATAATAATTATAATGATATACACCTGACTAGTCTAGTACTTTAAGGTTCACAAAATACTTTCCCTGCATTATCTTATTTATCCCTTGCAACAAACTTATAAGACAAGTCTTTGCTGTTGTTGTTGTTGTTATTATTATTATTATTATTCTAACTCTCCACAACTTTACAGATGCATACTATGACCTGTTGCCCAGAATCACGCAACTAATAATTGTCTAAAGAGAAATTTGAACTCAGATTTTTCGGATTCTAAACCCATAGATCCATTTACCTACTCACAAAGCTGGCCCACTTTGGAATTTTAATTATTTTGATTAGGAATAAGCTCAGCAGGGAGGTCATCATTGAATTCTGGTGTGGCACAGGGTACAGAGCTCTGGGCCAGTTCAGGACAATCTGTGTTTGAAGCCAGTGTCGTAGCTGTGTGAAGCAGGATTTAACCACATAGCCTCTGTCTGTCTCAGTTTTCTCAGTAAAATGGGAATAGCACCTATCTATCAATGTTGTTGTGAGAATCAAATAAAATAATATTTGTAAAGAAAGCATAGCTCAATGCCTGGGACAAAACAGTTGTTTAATAAATGCTTATTTCCCCACATATGCAAAAATGTTTGTAGTCAATTTTTTTGTAGTGACAAAAAACTGGAAAATGAGCAGATTCCCACAATTGGGGAATGGCTGAATAAATTATGATATATGAATGTAATGTAATATTATTGCTCTACAAGAAATGATGAGCAAACTGATTTCAGAAAAGCCTAGAAAAACTTACATGAACTGATGCTGAGTGAAGTGAACAGAACTAGGAGAACACTGTACACAATAACAAGATTATATGATGATCAACTGTAATGGACTAGGCTCTTTTCAACAATGAAGTAATTCAAGGCAAATCTAATAGATATGAAATGGAAAATGCCATCGGCTGAGAGAGAAACATGGAGACTGAATATTGATCAAAGCATAGTATTCTCTTTTGGTCTGATTTTTCTTGCATAATATGATAAATATGAAAATATGTTTAAAAGAATAGCACATGTTTAACCTTTATCAGAATGCTTATTGTCTTGAGGGAGAAGTGATGTAAGGGAAGGAGAGAAAAAGTTAGAACATGAAGTTTTACAAAAGTAAATGATGGAAACTATATTTACATGTTTTTGGAAAATAAAATACTATTGAAAAAATTTTAAAATAATAATAAAAATAAATGTTTATTTCCTTCTCTCTTATACCCCAAAATCAGACCTTTTTTGTGCCTAACCCAAACTTTGAATGTTTGAAGGGTGAAGTCACAGAATTTTAGCTTTAGAAGGAACCTAAGAAATAAGCTCTTTCAATTTCCTACATAGTATGTGAATTTCCTCTATGTCTTCTGTGACAAATGATCCCCTACCCTCTGCCTAAATACCTCTAGTAATGGGGAATTCACCACTTCCTAAGATAGCCCATTCTTCTACTGAATCTTTAAAATTTCTTATGTTGAGCCAAAGTTTTCCTTTTGCCATTCTATCCAACTGACTATAGCCCAGTCCTCAGGAATTATCAGTCAATTTGTTTCCATGTCTATTTGCAGCTTAGAACAAGATAAACTGTTTTTGTCCTTTTGATAATAAAAACTAGAGCTCAAAAATGTACATTTTAATAGTTGTTAGCCAAAAGCATGATGTATTGTTACACAATAGAAACAAGTAAGCTAAATCCCATGATAAATCATATCCTAGTTTCTTAATCACGGTCTCTTTCCCATGACCTCCTAGAATGGACCCAAACCCTTAGAGCTACCAGGGTACTGACCCTAGTCTTTTTAAAAACAAATCCCATCTCTTATAGTTTCTCTGAATCCCAGTATTATAGATTTATAAAAAGATGGCCCCATCGGGGCCAATCTCTTTTAGTCCAAACTCTTCATTTCAGGGATAAGAAAACTGAGGCCCACAGAGTGGAATGATGTGCCCAAAATCTCATGGGTAAATAAGCTCAAGGACCTTGGAACATGTTCTCCCTCTTCTGAGAATTATCTCTGTTGTTGGGGGAGAGGGGAGGAATTTCCTGTAGGGCTGACTGTATTTACAGATTACCTGCCTTCCTGGCATCTCAGATATTCAAGGGACAGGTAATTGTTTAATTTTCCCATCATCCCCTGTGAAAAACAAACTTAGTTTGGGAAGGAAGAAAATAAGATCATGACAGTAAAGTTCATGGATGAGGAAACTTGGGCCCCTGAGGGAAACATTAGCCAAAGTCATCCAGGTAGTTGATGCCAGATTCAGGTCTGGAAGGGAGGTCTCCTATTTTCCACCTTAATTCCCTTTCC
>JAJPUD010002466.1:98635-144582 GCA_023553655.1 Myrmecobius fasciatus | reverse complement strand
GGTACAAAGACCAGCTCACTCTGGTCCTTCCATCATGGGTGATGACATGAAAGGAAATAGAAACCTGAAACCAATCCTTGAAACAAGGGCCTATTTCCTCTTTATTATCTCTGGCTCAGGATCAACCTTCACAAATAGATGGTGTTAAGCAGGTCATTGGCAGAATGATTTAAAATGTTCAGGTATTCTAATCTGCCATTCCAGAAAAACCTGGGCAAGTGCCAGGAGAAATTAATGCCAGGGTAGGATTCAGAGCCTTTGGCACTCAAAGCCCTATAAGAAGAGGCTCAGTAATTCAGAGACCCTGGAATGCAGGCTGGCCTCTATGAGTGGAGACCCCAGAATATCCTGATATCATATCTGAGGAGGTCCCTGCTGAAAGAAGGAATAGGGTGGGGATTGGCAGAGGAGAGAAGCTACAGGGGAATCCTAGTCCTGCCATCTGGTACTTTCCTCTTTTAATTTATTAATTAATTATTGCTAATTATGTACTAAGCTTGGTTGTCTCCATCTGCAGAAGTTGTTGTTTGTCCTTTCTTCTCTAAAAGGACCATGACATCAGGGAAGGGATACCATGAAATGCAAGTGAATTGGATTTAAGTGAGAGAGGACTGTGCAAGGTCACCTGCCTCACTTTTCCCTCCGAAACTATCTGGGTCCAGTGGGTGTATATGGCTTTCTTCATCACTGAACAATAGGAACTGGTTTGAATCACATCATTGTTGAAGAGAACCATGTCCATCAGAATTGATCATCATATAGTCTTGTTGTTGCCGTGTATAATGATCTCCTGGTTCTGCTCATTTCACTCAGCATCAGTCCATGTAAGTCTCTACGGGCCTCTCTGAAATCATACTCCTGGTCATTTCTTTTAGAACAATAATATTCCATAACATTTATATACTATAATTTATTCAGCCATTCTCCAATTGATGGGCATCCATTCAGTTTCCAGTTTCTAGCCACTACAAAAAGGGCTGCCACAAATATTCTTGCACATGTGGGTCCCTTTCCCTCCTTTAAGATCTCTTTGGGATATAAGCCCAGTAGAAACACTGCTGGGTCAAAGGGTATGCACAGTTTGATATTGAGTTGCATTCTGAAGGAAACCAAAGATTGCAAAAAGGGAAATTAAGGAGAGGACAGAACCTTAGAGCCATGGGAGGGGGGCAACCAAAGCAAAAAAGAGTTTGGGACATAGAATCTAAGCAAAAAGGTCAGGTTAGCTTGATCTTGGAGGTGTGAAAATGGGGAGTGAGATATAATAATAAAATTGTGGAGGTAAGTTCTTTTAAAATATGAATGTAGCCTTAGGTTTCACGCCTGAGGCATTTTGCAAGATACTGCTTTGGCATGACTTCTAATTTGGTGGAGATAATGACTTGATGCCTTCATGATGGGGGAAGTTAGTGGGAGAGCTTTGGAGAGGAGAGATCTTCATTTCTGATTCAAGAGACATACATATAATTTCAAATTTTCTTCTAAAAGAGACCCCAAGAGACAGAAAAGGAAACTTATAGTTTGCCTCCATTGGGATATTGGGGAATTTCTTCTTGAATAAGATCAGAGACTCATTCACTTAGTGTATTTCCTGGAATATTCCAATTTGTAGAACTTTTTCCAATTTCTGTTAGTTATCTGAATGAATAGATTTACATGGTGTTCACTTTTTTGATGACCTTTTGTGTAACTAGCATTTGAGGTTTGGTTTTAAGCTTGTGGTTACTTTTTTCTCTTTAAAGAATAATGATTAGGGAAGGTAGTAGCTTTGTTGCTTTTGAACTTAAAAATCATATTTTTAGATCAGCAATATTTAGGGAAGCAGATAGATATAATTCCATTTTAGTGAGCCTTTTTTCTCAGAGAATGGTATAGTAGATAGCCTTGAAGTGTCTCTTTGGAAAGAGATGGGCAGGATTCCAGAATGATTCCTTGCAACCCACATTTGGCCAACTCATGTGTACATACACATCTTACACTGGCAACACAGCCTCTATATAAAGATTAAGGTTTGGGACTAACATTTACATATGATTGATGTAATACAGCCTGTAGGGTAGGCATCAATAATTTTAAGGTCCCCTGACCTTAGGGTGCTTCTGTTCTAACAATGTCAGTGATTCTAAATCTTCTGGCTTTGGAATCTGATCCTGAGGCCTTCTGATCTAAGAATGCTATTGTTCTGTCAATGATTATAAAAGTCCTCTGGCCTACAAATATAATAATATTTCTTCCTTTAGACTTCAGGGAAGATATATTAAATGATTCTGAGACTATTGTTCTAACAATCAGTCTGTCAATGATTTCAAGTTTTTTAGTCTTGGAATAGTTTACAAACATTACTGTCTGTTGGTCAGTGATAACCAAATTCTTGAGACCCCTCCTTGGTTCTATCCCTAGGCCATAAAATTAGTATGAAGAACTATATATATATAACATGAAGAACTAGATAAATGTGTCTCCTTACTTCTGTTTCTTTGCTAAAATCCGTGTACTTTAGCCTGCTTCAATTGATGCTACAATTACTATAAACTTTGCCCCTTCACTTGGATATAGGTTCAAGCCTGCAAATTCTTTTGAGGCATTATCATGACATCAGTCTGTGACCCCAACCTTTTGAGGTCCCTTCCCAACTTCAGCATTATGAAGAATCACATTAGCATAATATATAAAGACATCTCAAAGGAAAGTCAGAGACCATCTAATCCAATCCTCTAATTTTACAGAGGAGGACCCAGGGAAGTTAGGTAATTTTTTTGAAGGTTACACAGATATACTAACCAAGGGCAGGGATTGATCACATTTCCTCTGATATCAGGGCCATATGCTATCCTCTAACACCCAGTGACTTTTGGTGGCTTTAAGAGCATGAGTTTTGATGACTTCAGGTGAATGAGAAAGACTTTGCTTTGGATCATTGGCCATTTGGGGGGAAGCCTGCATTTCTTTCCTCATTCTTTGTGCCTTTTCTCTCAAACCAAAACAAAACAATACACAGTTCTTCCATGACTTTTGTTTAAAAAGGGCTTGCCAGAGCATACTACAGGGAAATTAAACAGGGAATAAGAGAACCAATTAAAAATTTACAAGCTTATAGTGTTCTGGTAGTTCATCTTAATCCTTTATTTTGAACTCTTCTGAAAACTGTGCCTTAGTTTCTCTTAGTTTCCCCTTGTTCTTGTCTGATTCCTCTGTTCTCTAGGCTTTTCTGAGATTATAGAACTAAAGGTATCCAAAAGCAAATATCAATTCTCTCCTACCTTTCTAACCCAGGATCCATGTGCCCTCAGGCACAAGAGACCCAAGAGAGTCACAGCTTTCCTTTCCCATTTTCCACTTTAGGTATGCCCAGTAATAGTTTGGTGTGATTTGAAGAATGCCAGTTAGTTACTTCAAGAAGATTTCTTGGGGATTTGAGTGATCATTAGAGAGAAACTGAAATCTCTTTGTTAAATAAAATATACCAATTCCTGAGGAAGGTAGGTGGTACACTGGGTAGGGTACTGAGCTTGGAATCAGGAAGGTTTATCTTTATGAGTTCAAACCTAGTCTTAGATACTTACTAGCTGTGTGATTCTGGGTAAGTCACTTCACCCTGTTTGCCTCAGTTTCCTCATCTGTAAAATGAGCTAGAGAAGGAACTATCAAAGTACTCCAAGTATTCTTGCAAGAAAACCCCAAATGGGGTTACAAAGAGTCAGACGCAATTGAATAACAACATTCAAAAAGGGAACACCTCCCCTCATTTACCATTTTGGGTATCAGAAAAATAAAATTCATCTAAGATCTAGAACTGGATCTTGGTAATTGGAACTTTGTTAATTACAGAGTGATAATGGTTTCTTCTGAATCTTTGGAAAGACAAGACTCCAGGGAAGTGGTACCCAAAAGGAATAGTCATGGCAACACTAGAGCCAGGACTTGGTGAAACATATGGATGTAGCATGACACAGTGGAAATAACTTTGGATTTGGGATTAGGAGAAATGCGTTTGAATCCCAATTCAGTTCTGTTTGTTACCACCTGTCTGATCTTTAAATCACCGTAGAACCTACTTCATTTATTTGGGCTCAATTCCTCACCATCAAATCAGAAGGCTGGAGCAGATGGTTTATAAAAGCCTTTCCTAGCTCTAACTTTTATGACTCTACGTCCTTTCCACTATACAACCTATATAGTCTCATGGTTCCAGTCAGAGTTTTAGACAACCATGTAGAAGTTTGGGGAAGTAATTTCCAATCATGTATAAGACATCCCAGCCAGGAGAAAGTCTCACACTCTTGGACCAGAGTTCAGATCCTGGTTCTTTTGATATCTCTGAGCCTAAATCTAAATATTGTTTCTCTCTCTTTTTTTTTTTTTTTTTTGCTTTTTGCTGAGGCAATTGGGGTTAAGTGACTTGCCCAGGGTCACACAGCTAGGAAGTGTCTGAGACCAGATTTGAACTCAGGTCCTCCTGACTTCAGGGCTGGTGCTCTAACCACTGCGCCACCTAGCTGCCCCTATTGTTTCTCTCTTAAATAATCACCTCCTCCAATTTGCAAATAAGATAGTACCTAAAGAAACAGCAGTTAAATTAGATTTACCTAGCTGATAAAAATGATTCAAATATTTAAATAGATATTAGAAAAGTAACTTTGTAACTTTATAGAACAGAACAATCTTTATGCAGCATGGATGCTCTTACTAGTGTTCCAGAGCAGGCAGACCACATCTTTACCTTGGGACTTTATGAAGTAGCCCTAGAAAATCACAATGTTTTTCTTCTAAAATGATTGGTTTGAGACCCCACCAGTAGTGTTCCTCCCATTGTTAGGGACCAGTGTTTATCAAACCAGTTTATTTAGCCACTTAACATTTATTGGGGTTTTTTTTGTTTGTTTTTTTACAAAGGAATTATTGTTGACATTCAGTCATTTCAAATCATGTCCAACTCTTTGTGACTCCTTTGGGGATTTTTTTGGCAAAGATACTGGAATGAATTGCCATTTCCTTCTTCAGCTCATTTTACATGGTGAGGAAACTGAGGCAAATAGGGTGAAGTGATTTGCCTAGGGTCACACAGCCAGTTAAATGTCTGAGGACGTATTTAAACTCAGGTCTTCCTGATTCCAAGCCCAGTGTTCTATCTACTATCTATTTGAATTAAATAATTACAAAGGGGTTTCTAATTCAAACATATAGCAAAGAACAAATGTAGTGATATTCCCTCCCCCCATGCCTCTTTTGAGGTCTAATCTTGCCAACATCTCCTTGGTCTCAGTCAGTGATAGGAAGGAGCAGGCTCAAACTTTAGCTCAGTTCTCACCAAGTTAATGCCCAAAGTTGTAGATGAATCCTCAGCTCCCACTAAACTGGAGTCACAAGCTTACTTTTTCCTCTTTGGAACAATGATTCTTGCTGGTTATAATCTAGTTCTGGAAACCTGGGGTGCCAAGACTCCCTCTAGAACTTTCAAACTCACAAAGTCTCAGAGGATCCACTCCCTTCACCTAGAATAGAAAAGAGCCAAAGACTGATACCTCCTTTCTTGTGCCCTATGGCCTCAAGAAAGAAGGCCCTACAGCTCTCCTCCTTATAGCATAGTTTCTTTACCATCTCTCATTAATGAAAGAATCACTGATTATTCAAGAGTAAATGAGGTGATCTAAGGGTGGACCACAACATAGCATTTTCACACTCTCTATTGATGCTTGCATTATGTTTCCCTTCTCAGATTTTTTTCTTATACATCCATTTTTTTTTCTTGTACAACAAGAAAACTGTATAAATATGTATTTTAATATAATTAACATGTATTAGACTTCCTGCCATCTAGGGGAGAGGGTAGGGGGAAAAAGGGAAAAATTTGTAACAGAAAGCTTTGCAAGGGTCAATGATGAAAAATTACCCATGCATTTGTTTTGCAAATAAAAAGCTTTAATAAAAAAAAGAGTAAACGAGGCAGTATAATACAGCAGTATTCATCAAAACAATCTGGTACAGGCTAATAAATTGAATCATGAATTAATAGCATTATTAAATACACAATGCACAGTAGTAAATGACCATGCAAAAATCCAAGCTTTCAGTACAAGAACTCATTGTTTGACAAAACTTTTTTTTTACTATTTCACTATTTTTTTATTAAAAGTTTTTTTATTTACAAAACATATAAGTGATTTTTCTACATTGACCTTTGCAAAAACTTTTTTTTTTGTTCCAAGCTTTTCCCCTTCCTTTCCCCTACCCCCCACCCCCAGATGACAGGTAATCTAATACATGCTAAATATGTTAAATTATATGACAAATACAATATATGTATATATATATCTATACAGTTATCTTACTACACAAGAAACATCAGATCTAGAAAGAGAGAGAGAAAAAAAACAACCTAAGAAGGGAAACAAAATGCAAGAAATATCCACAGAAAGCTTTAAAATGTTGTGTTTTGGTCCATACTCAGTTTCCACAGGCCTCTCTCTGGGTTTCTTCATATGGCTTTCTTCATCACTGAACAATAGGAACTGGTTTGAAACATCTCATTGTTGAAGAGAACCATGTCCATCAGAATTGATCATCATATAGTCTTGTTGCTGTGTATAATGTTCTCCTGGTTCTGCTCGTTTCGCTCAGCATCAGTTCATGCAAGTCTCTCCAGGCCTCTCTGAAATCATCCTGCTGGTCATTTCTTCTAGAACAATAATATTCCATAACATTCATATAACATAATTTATTCAGCCATTCTCCAATTGATGGGCATCCTTTCAGTTTCCAGTTTCTTGCCACTACAAAAAGGGCTGCCACAAACATTTTTGCACATGTGGGTCCCTTTCCCTCCTTTAAGATCTCTTTGGGATATAGGCCTAGTAGAAACACTGCTGGGGTTTGACAAAAACTGCTAAGAAAACTGGAAAACAGTTTAGCAGAAACTAGATTTAGATCAACAACTCATAGCATATACAAAAATAAGATCAAAATGGGTACATGATTTAGACATAAAGGGTAATACCATAAGCATGTTAGGGTTGCTTTATCTGTCAGAGCTATGGAGAAGGGAAGAATTTAACTAAACAAGAGATAGAGAGCATTACAAGATAAAAATGATTTTGATCACATTAAATTTAGCAGTTTTTGTACAAATGAAACCAACTTAGCCAAGATTAGGAGGAAAACAGAAAATCAGGAGAAAATCTTTATAGACAGTTTCTCAGATGAAAATCTCATATCTCAAATATTTAATGAACTTTGTCAAATTTATAAGAATATAAGTCATTTCCCAATTAATAGGTAGTCATAGGTACATAGGAACAGGTAGTTTTCAGATGAAGAAATCAAAGCCATATATAATTATCTGAAAAATGCTCTAATTCACTATTGATTAGAGAAATGCAAATTAAAACAACTCTGAGATACCACTTCATAGCTATCTATTGATTGGCAGAATATGACAGAAAAGGACAATACGGGAGGGGATGTAGGAAAATTAGAACAGTAGTAATGGATTGTTGGTGGAGTTGCAAACTGATCCAGCCATTCTGGAGAGCAATTTGGAACTATTCCCTAAAGACTATGAAATTGTTTATGTCTTTGAGCTTAGCAATACTATTACTAGGTCTGTACTCCAAAGAGATTAAAAAAAAAAGGTGTGTGTGTGAGAAGGACAATTTGCACAAAAATATTTTTAACAGGTTTTTTTGTTGTGGCAAAGAATTGAAAATTGAGGGGATATTCATCAACTGGGGAATGGCTGAACAAGTTGTAATATATGGTTGTAATGGAATATTATTATGCCAAGCAAGATGATTTCAGGAAAACCTGGAAAGACTTACATGAATGGATACAAAGTGAAGTGAACAGAACCAGAAAAACATTGTACATAGTAACAGCAACATTGTATAGTGATCAATTGTAACTGTAACTGACTTAGCTATTCTTAGCAATATAATTATCCAAGAAAATTCCAAAAGACCCATGATGAAAAATGCTATCTCCAGAAAAAGAAGTGATGTAGTCTAATTACAGATTCAAGCATAACTTTTTTTGCTTTCTTTATAAAAATTGTTTTCTTTTAGTCTGTGTTTTCTTTCACAGCATTACTAATATGGAAGTATATTTTGCATAATTATAACCCATATCACATTGCTTATCATTTCAGGGAGGGGAAAGGAAAGGGAAAAAAGAAGGGAGAGAACTTGAAACTCAGAATTTTTAAAATAATATCTTTTTATTTTCAAAATATATGCAAAGATAGTTTTCAACATGCAAAACCTTGTGTTCTGAATTTTTCTCCCTCTCTTCCCTGTACCACTTTCCCTAAACAGCAAGTAATCCAATATATGTTAAACATGTGCAATTCTTTTATATATATATTTCCACATTTATCATGTTGTACAAGAAAAATCATATCAAAAAGGAAAAAAAAATGAGAGAGGAAAAAACCAAGGAAGCAAACAACAACAAAAAAGGTGAAAATACTATGTTGTGATCCACATTCAGTTCCCACAGGACTCTTTCTGGATTCTCCATCAGAAGTCTATTTGAATTGGCCTAAATCACCTCATTGTTGAAAAGAGCCACATCCATCAGAGTTGATCATCATATTATCTTGTTGTTGCTGTGTACAATGTTCTCTTGTAAAACTCAGAATTTTAAAAAAGAAATATTAAAAATTATTTTTATATACAATTGGGAAATATATGTTATATATTTTAAAAAGTGAGTGAGGCAAAAGAAACTGACAGGCCTTTTAAAAAATATCTTTGTGGCCAAAAAGCCTCCTCTTCAACATGTAATTGGCCAACATGCATGCTCTATAGTATGTTTTTCCCCTGTGGCAATTGGGGTTAAATGACTTGCCCAGGGTCATACAACTAGGAAGTGTTAAATGTCTGAGACTAGATTTGAATTTAGGTCCTCCTGACTTCAGGACTGGTGCTTTATCAATTGCACCACATAGCTGTCCCTCTATAGTCTCTCCAAGGAAATTCTCTTACATGACTTTGCAATTCAACTGAATAAGTTTCCTAACCAGACCAATCTGGTCTAACCCCCCTACCCCCTTTTTTATGGATGAGGAAACTGAAAGATCACAAATAAGCATCAGTAGGATTTGAACCTGGGTCCTAAAATTCCAGAATCAGTGGACTTTCTCCCATACTTTGATCCTTCCAGTCCATCCTCTCTTCTCTACATATTACTCCACATACCACTATCAGATTTTATTTTCCAAACTTGGAGATCTAATCATGATATCCCCTTCTTCAAAATCCTACCCTGACTTCTCATTAGTTACTGAATCCAGTTCTAATCTTTTCCAGACATTTTTTCTTCACGTACATAGGGTTGCAGCCAAATAGGAATATTTACTCTTTGTTGTTGTTGTTGTTAATTAAAGCTTTTTATTTACAGAACATGAGTGATTTTTCTACATTGACCTTTGCAAAAAATTTTTTTTGTTCCAAATTTTTCCCCTCCTTCCCCCCACCCCCACCTCTAGATTACAGGTAGTCTAATGTATGTTAAATATGTTAAATTATATGACAAATCCAATATATGTATACATATCTATACAGTTATCTTACTGTACAAGAAAAATCAGATCTAGAAAGAGGAAAAAAAAACAATCTAAGAAGGAAAACAAAATGCAAGCAAATATTCACAGAAAGCATTAAAATGCTGTGTTGTGGTCCACACTCAGTTCCCACAGACCTCTCTCTGGATATATATGACTACTTTCATCACTGAACAATAGGAACTGGTTTGAATCACATCATTGTTGAAGAGAACCATGTCCATCAGAATTGATCATCATATAGTCTTATTGCTACCGTGTACAATGATCTCTTGGTTCTGCTCATTTCACTTAGCATTAGTTCATGTAGGTCTCTCCAGGCCTTTCTGAAATCATCCTGCTGGTTGTTTCTTACAGAACAATAATAAGGAATATTTACTCTTCCTCAAATATCCCCATAATGGTAATAATAATAATAATAATAGTAATAGTAGTATTTATAAAGAACTTTAAAGTTGTAGCTTCTACTTAGGCTATCCTTTGCCCTCATTTACTTCTCGATTTAATACACTTTTTAAAGGCCCAACTTAAAAGGCCATCTCCTCTCCAAAGGTTTCTCTGATTGCTCCTAGTTGGAAATAGTTTCTTTCTCCTCTGATCCTCCTTAGGTATTTTGTACTACTGTCATTGCATATTGGGATTCTGCTTATTATACAATCACTTGTGAATTTATCTTATTCCTCTTTTAAACTATAAACTCCATGAATTTAATTCTTTTTGTGTTTTCCAAAGCACCCCTCCTCATCTCTTACATGTAATAAATAGGTGCTCAGCAAATATTTGTTGAATAATTGAAATTTAGCCCTGAATTTCAAGCTGATTTTCATGTTACCTATTCCAGTGATTAACTATTCTATTTTTAAGCCCATCAGAATTAAAAAACAAAAGAAAACAACAAAATATTTTCACATAAACAACTTATATCCGTTGGTATGCAAAGATATTTGAATTGATAAACTGTTAACGGGTCTTGGTTTTTCAGTTCCTTTTTTTTTTTTAAACCTCTAGCAGCAGAAATTACTTAGTATTAAATGCTTATACTCTACTCTCCCTGATCCTTTTCTTAGAAGATAAGCAAATTTTAGAGAAATGATGTGATCATAGGATAAATCTTTTTCCAACATGTGTACACTCTGTCCCTGGTCTGATTAGCATCAGGTACACATTAATGAAGTCAGTCAACCCATAAATGGTAAGCCCTTAATTTTTTTTCCAGCGAAACCAATTTTTCAACTGTTCCAGAGTTAAAGAGACTTGGATTTCCACTAACCACTTACTTTTATTTTTGACAAAAGAAACAGGTCATAATTATTTATGACATGAAGTTGAAGTTATTAATGGAAGGAGAATGAGGAAAAAATATCATTACAATTTGACCTAGAAAACAAGTATGTATCCCGAGGAGATCAATGACCAAATAAGATAATAAAATATTTATGGTAATAGCTTTTGTAGTTATTTTTTTTATTAAAAGCTTTTTATTTACAAAACATGAGTGATTTTTCTACATTGACCTTTGCAAAAGCTTTTTTTTTTTGGTTCCAAGCTTTTCCCCTCCTTCCCCCCACCCCCACCCCTAGATGACAGGTAATCTAATACATGTTAAATATGATAAATTATATGACAAATCCAATATATGTATACATATCTATACAGTTATCTTACTGCAGAAAAACATTAGATCTAGAAAGAGAGAAGAAAAAAAAAACAACCTAAGAAGGAAAACAAAATGCATGTAAATATTCACAGAAAGTGTTAAAATGCTGTGTTGTGGTTCACATTCAGTTCCCTCAGGCCTCTCTCTGGATGTACATGACTATCTTCATCGCTGAACAATAGGAACTGGTTTGAATCACATCATTGTTGAAGAGAACCATGTCCATCAGAATTGATCATCGTATACTCTTGTTGCTGTGTATAACATTCTCCTGGTTCTGCTGATTTCACTCAGCATCAGATCATGCAACTCTCTCCAGGCCTCTCTGAAATCATCCTGCTGGTCGTTTCTTCTAGAACAGTAATATTCCATAACATTCATATACCATAATTTATTCAGCCATTCTCCAATTGATGGGCATCCTTTCAGTTTCCAGTTTCTTGCCACTACAAAAAGGGCTGCCACAAACATTTTTGCACATGTGGGTCCCTTTCCCTCCTTTAAGATCTCTTTGGGATATAGGCCCAGTAGAAACACTGCTGGGTCAAAGGGTATGCACAGTTTGATAACTTTTTGAGCATAGCTCCAAATTGCTCTCCAGAAAGGTTGGATCCGTTCACATTTTCACCAACAATGTATCAGTGTCCCAGTTTTCCCATATCCCCTCCAACATTCAGCATTATCTTTTCCTGTCATCTTAGCCAATCTGACAGGTATGTAGTGGTATCTCAGAGTTGTCTTAATTTGTATTTCTCTGATCAATAGTGATTTGGAGCACCTTTTCATGTGACTAGAAATAGTTTCAATTTCTTCATCTGAAAATTGTCTGTTCATATCTTTTGACCATTTATCAATTGGGGAATAGCTTGAATTCTTACATATTTGAGTCAATTCTCTATATATTTTAGAAATGAAGCCTTTATCAGAACCTTTGAATGTAAAAATATTTTCCCAGTTTATTGCTACCCTTCTAATCTTGTCTGCATTCATTTTGTTTGTACAAAACCTTTTTAACTTCATATAGTCAAACTTATCTATTTTGTGATTAATGATGATCTCTAGTCCTTCTTTGGTCACAAATTCCTTCCCCCTCCACAGGTCTGAGAGGTAAACCATCCTACATTGTTCTAATTTGTTTATAATATCATTCTTTATGCCTAGATCATGAATCCATTTTGACCTTATCTTGGTATATGGTGTTAGGTGTGGGCCAATGCCTAGTTTCTTCCATACTAGTTTCCAATTTTCCCAGCAGTTTTTGTCAAATAGTGAGTTTTTATCCCAAAAACTGGGGTCTTCAGGTTTATCAAATACTAGATTACTATTGTCATTGAGTATTTTGTCCTGTGAACCTAACCTATTCCACTGATCCACTACTCTATTTCTTAGCCAGTACCAAATGGTTTTGATGACCACTGCTTTATAATATAGTTTTAGATCTGGTACAATAGCTTTTATAGTTAAAAAAAAGTCAGGAAGATAGAAAATGAACAAGTTGTCATACATGACTGCAATGGATATTATCTCTTTGTAAGAAACAATGAATATGATAAATATTTGGATACATGGGAAGACCAGAGTAACAATATTCAGTCACGATAACAATGTAAATGGAAAGAATATCAAAATGAGTAATTTGGAAAGTATGAAATAATGACCAAATTTGGTCCCAATAAAAAGCTACAAGAAGGCATTTCCATTCTTTTTACATCCTTTGAAGAGGTGGGAGAATTTCTGTGTGAAATACTGCATGCATATAATGTTAGGCTTTTTCAGTGGATTGATTAATTTTGCTGTATTGCTCTCTTCTCCCTATTCCCTCTATTCTATACTTATAAGGGATGGCTTTCTGGAGAATGAAGAGGAGGGAGGGGTATTTAGGAAAATGTTGGTGAGATAAAAATAAAAGATATTAAAATTGTGTTTAAAAAAGAAAACAAGGTGCCATCAAGTAGAAAAAAGGGTACAAAATCTATAGTTTGGGTGTAATAAAGGCAAACATTTGTTTCCTAATTTTGAACAAGATTGGGACAGAAACAAAGATTTCTGATTTTTTTGTCCTGCAAGTACAACCTCCTAGTACACCCATGATTTTTCCTCTCTATCTTTGCCTTTTTAAATCCATAAATTAAAAATAAAATAAAATTTAAAAATATGCACACACATGTATACATATATATACACACACACGTGTATGTGTGTGTAGTAAAAAAGAAGAGAATCCATATGAGATCCCTCAAATACTAGGAAATATTGAAGGACTAGACTTTTGATTTCAATGGTATAGGAAACTTCCAGTAGGGAAACCATGCTATCACTTATAGCCTTAGAAAGCATACAAATGATTATATGGCTTGCTCAGCATCACATAACCAATGTGAGTCAAAGATGAGACTTGAATCCAGGTCTTCCTGCTTCAAAGCCAGATCATCAGGAAATACTAGATCTTCTGCCTTAGTCTGAAAGGGAAATATTTGTAAATATACTTCACATCTACAATGAAAGTTTATGCCTTGATAGCTATCATTTTAAGACAGGAAAATGGTTAAACTCAAAACTGAATCTATAGATCTTTTCTTCCAAGGTCCACTCTGTTTTTTTTCTACCATCTATATATACTCTTTCTCTTCCACTCTCATTTGTTGATTCAAGCTCCATCAAAAGTTAACTAACATAAGGAACACCCTCTTGATTCTTTATGTCAAACACAGTATTGAAGGATGTTGCGATTTCATTAGTAGTCTGGAAGGTATAGTTCAAAATTCCAGAAACCACTAAATAAGCTAACTTACATTTGGTTAATGCAGTATGGTGACAAAGTACTTTTTGTATATTTTCGTATTTGAATCCTCACAATCACCTTGTGAGATAGGAAGTGCAAACACAATCAATTATTGCCATGGCCAAAAAAACTTCCCCCCAAAACAAACAAACAAACAACAATTAAAAAAAAGGTTTTAGAAAAAGAAAGAGATTTGCTCAAAGTCACAGAATTAATAAGTGTTTGGAGCAGAAATTAGAACTGAGATCTTCGGACCCCCAAGTCCAGTACTATCTGCATTTGCCCTTCCTACCCCTCTGAAGTTGTTTCAATAGAAGTACTGGGAGGATCCTGAAGAACTAAAAATATGAAAAAGTCTAAGCTAAACTTTGACTTCAGGTAATATAATAAGAATGTTTCTCATTAAATTGTATCTTTAAGAAATGCAAATTAAAATAACTCTGAGCTACTACCTCATACCTATCAGACTGGCTAATATGATAAAAAAAAGGAATGTTGAAGGGAAGATGGGAAAACTGGGGCACTAATGCATTGTTGGTGGAATTGTGAACTGATCTAGCCATTCTAGAATGCAATTTGGAAGTTTGTCTAAGAGCTATAAAACTGTGCATATCCTTTGATCCAGCAATACTGCTGCTATATCCCTGTGATATCCAAAAAAGGGAGAAAAGGACTATTTGTACAAAAATATTTATAATAGCTCTCTTTGTGGTGGCTAAGAATTGGAAATCAAAGGGATGCCCATCAATTGGGGAATGGCTAAACAAAACGTGGTATATGATTATAACAATAGTATTTTGCCAAAAGAGACATAAGCAGGGTGATTTCAGAAAAATAAAAAAAAAAACCTAGAAGACTTACATGAACTGATGTATGGTTAAGTGAACAAAACCAGGAAAAGGTTGTACATAGTAGCAGCAGTATTGTTCAGCAAAGAACTGTGAGCAACTTAGCTATTTTCATCAATACAAGGATCCCAGACAATCCCAAATGACTAATGATGAAGCTCTTTTTTGACTCTAAAGAAAGAACTGATATTATTTAAATACAGATTGAAGCAAGCTAATTTTTTACTTTCATTTTTTAACTTTGATTCTTCTTGTACAAAATGACTAATATGAAAATGTTTTACATAATTGCATATGTGTGACCCATATCTAATTGCTTACTGTCTCAGGAAGGTGAGGAAGGATAGAATTAACAAAATAAAAATACAATAAAAAATAAATTGCATCTTTAGGGATTTTCCTATAGAAAAAAGTTTAGAATATAAAAATAGAGCCAGTAAAATTGGTTCCTTATTAGTTCTAGGGCCCTTTTCTGATCCTGTGCAAAGTTATCATGTAGGGACTTCCATATTTGTATTTTTATCCTCACAGAAAGGCTTAAACTATAGGGAAATGCACAGATTCTCAATTTGGTTCTTTTTACTTTCTTGTTGTACCCAAGAAAACAAGGTTTAGACTAGAGAACATACTACTGCAACATATAAAAGCCATATGAACCAAAGTATCCCTGAGTGCCTGAGGGATGGTGGTATATTTGACAGTAATAAAAAAAGTTAGGAAGAGGGGAGGATTAGAAGGCATGGGGAAAGACAATGTGCTCCATTTTGGACATGTTGAGCTTAAGATGCCTGTTTGGTTAGCCATTCCCCAATTGATGAACATCCCTTCAATCTCCAATTCTTTGCCACCACAAAAGGAGCTACTATAAATATTTTTATACCTCTTTCCTTTGATCTCTTTGGGATACAAAGTTAATAGTAGTATTGCTGAGTCAAAGGCTATGCACAGATTTATAGCCCTTTGGCTATAGTTTTAAATTATTCTCCAAAATGGCTAGACCAATTTACAACTCTACAGTGGTTTATTAGGTTACCTATTTTTCTACATTCCCTCCTGCCTTTATTATTGTCCCGTTCTTCCATATTAGCCAATCTGATAAGTGTGAGGTGGTACCTTGGAGTAATTTTAATTTACATTTCTATAATCAACAGTGATTTTGAGCACTTTTTTATGTGACTATTCATACTTTGATTTCATCCTCTGAAAATGTCATGTCTTTTGACTATCAATGGAGTAATGGCTCTTATTTATGTAAATTTGACTCAATTCCCTATATATTTGAAAAATCAAGATTTTGTTAGAGAAAACTGCTGTAAATACTTTTCCCCACCCTGCTTTCCTGCTTTTCTTCTATTTTGGTTACATTTGTTTTGTTTATGTAGAAATTTTTAATTTTATGTAATCAAAATTATCCATTTTACTTCCCATGATCCTCTCTATGTCTTGTTTGGTCATAAACTCTTTCCTTATCCTTATATCTGATAGGTAAAATTTTCCATTCTCCCTTAATTTTTTTATGATATCAACTCCTCTTTTTGATTAAATCATGTGCCCATACCTTACCTCTTAAGTTAGAGATGTTGGTCTATACCTAGGTTTTGTCAAACTGCTCTCCAGTTTTTCCAGTAATTTTTGTCAAATGTGAATTCTTGTATTTAACATAAATTTGTAGTGACCCAGTCACCACAGTTTCAGGATTTTCTCTTCAGCAACATATGAACACAAACCAAACAATGGGTGATGAGTGGAATACAAGACAGGAGCTTGGAAAGCATAATCAGTGATAGTATAAGGGGACATGGAATTTGAATGCAGTGAAGAGTAGAGGTGAAGTGGTTTACTAAAGAGTTGAAACAGGGAAAGTAGGAGAGTACAGATGCAGGGGTAATGGCCTGGGGAAAAAATGAGGGGTGGAGAAATTAGAAGTCATGATGACAAAGAACAGGGTTGGGGCTATAAGACAGAGAGAATGGTAAAAGATTATGATCAGAGAAAAAGAGTTTCATGGTTCATGAACATGGAATTGGAGTGATGGCAAGATAAAGCATATTAGCATTGCTGTGAATAGTTAAAATGTACTGGAGGAATAGATTATGGGAAATGAGTAAACTGAGGAACTAAAAAGTTAGAATGTTTGAAAGAATCTCTCTCTATCTCTCTGTCTCTGTCTCTCTCTCTCTCTTTCTCAGTCCCTTAATATAAAGGCAGAAATTGAAATGGACAGAGGCCAATCAGTCAGGCTGATGGATGGAAGGAGAATTTCCTAAGAATAAGCAGATAATAATTCCCAGAATCTTGATTGGGTGATAAATTTAGATGAAATGATCCTAAAAAGGAGGAAAGGTTACTGGATAATGGTGGTAGAGGGTGAGTCTAAAAGTGGCAACAAGAAGCAAGAAATATTCCAACTCCCCAACCAGTGAGTAGAGGGTTATGTGTGGAAGGGCACCTTGGGAAGTTTGGCCAAACAAGGAAGGAGCTAGGTCTCAATGTGTGCTAGAAGGGGGATGGAGAAAGAAAAGGAAAAAAAAAATTAAAAATGAAAGCTATTTATTATCTATGGAGCATTCCAAAGACCACAGTGCAAATGTGGGTACATTTGAAGTGATTCTTAAGAGAGTAGGAATTAAGGAAATTGGAGTATGGGAGCAGAATGAGGCATGGGGTTGTATAATGACAGCCTGGGATAATCACTGGGATGGAGAGAGAATATACTAACCATTATATTCTCTACATATACAGCATTATCTGGTAGTCTTTTATCCCATATAATGAGTATCTCTCACACTTCTTGGTGACATTTGTAGCCATCTGGGCCCAGAAAAATCTGTTCCTTATTGGTTCTAGGACCCTTTTCTGACCTTGTCCAAAGTTATCATGTAGGAACTGTTCCATATTTATATTTTTATCCTCAGAATTTAGCATAAGTCCTGGCACATAATAGATATTTAATAAATTAATGTTTATTGATTGATTGACTTTTGAGGTGGGGCCTATGAACCAGAGAGGTAAGCAATTCCCCAGAGTGAGCCTGAACTTCACTGCTCTAAGAGTCTTTGTCACAAGGGCAGCAGAAGTGGTAATATAGTACAAGCCTTACCTAAGAAAGAATTCCCCAAACAGCAGCCCATAATTGTTTATCCAGCCCATGATTGAAGACATCCAGTGAAGGGGAACTCACCTCCTCCTGAGGCAACCCAATCTACTTTGTTTTTTAAATTAAATTAAAAAATTAATAGGTATTATTTTCTCTCCCACTTAACCCCACCCCAATGGAGAGGGGCAACAATTTTAACAAATATTCATAATCAGTCATATGAAACAAATTCCTTCATTGACCATCCTGTAAAATGAGAAGGAAAATTAGGTAATCTCTAAGATCTACTTTAGGTATAGTTTCCAGGAAAGAGGGAATAATAATCTCATTATACTCTGTTCTTCTTAGATGCCATATTATGACATATATTGGGTTCATATAGATTGTATTCAATTGCACCACAGTTTAAGAAGGACATTGATAAGGTGGGGAATGTCCAGAGATTTGAATGGGGAGTACAAAGAGGCTGTGTTTTATACCAGGATCAAACTATTCTTGAGGGTCTAGACCATAGATTAATAAAGTATTGACTTATGCCATTTATCTTAAAATAATATAAAAAAGATAATACTGTTGATAAGAAAACTAGCCCTGGCATCGGGACAATCTGGGCTTAAGTCCTGCCTTTGACACATGATTGCTATATGACTCTAGGCAAGACACTGAGAGAAAGCGCCCGCCAGGTAACTGTCTAAGACCAGAAGTGGCAGCATAGGTATCCATTTGCACTGATTGAGGAAGTTATTTATACATTGTTCTCTACATGAATGAAATCATGAATCTGGTTTAAAAAAAATTAAAGGGTCCATGCTATACTCTATCCTCTGTGGGCCACTTTGAGTGATTACCTGTATTACCTTCTCCTAGTAAAAGGTCTGATGGCTGGGGTCACCCCTTTCGATTCTCAGGCATCTCCAGAGTGGTGAGGAGCATGGCATCTCTCCACTTGTGCACATTTAATCAGAACCATCTGCAAATCTTGCCTATCTCCTGAAGGAAAGAAGGAAATAAGCATTTATTAAGCACCTACTATGTACCAGACAGTGTGTTAAATACTCTACAAATGTGATCCTCACAACAATATAGAGAGATAGGTGCTGTTATTATCCCTATTTTATAGTGGAGGAAACTGAGGTAGACAGGAATTAAGTGACTTGCTCAAGCTTACTTACATAGCTAGTGTCTTAACATCTTCCAAACTAGAGATCTGTGCCCTATCCACTGTGTTATCTTGCTACTTAGGTCTTAAGAATGATCTTAATGTTAATGGTGGGGAAAGGGATGAGCAATCACTCTTCCTTTAGAAAAAAAATTTTAGTCCCTCTTAAGTAAAGTTCGTATTCCTTTGGTCATCCTTAGTTGAGACCCTCCATAATCTGGTGCCACCCTAACTGTCCAGTCTTATCTAATTTTATTCTCTTGCATCTACTGTATGTCAAAGCTCAACTGGATAGACGAGCATTATGGTGCTAACTTGGGAGTCAGAATCTAGGTTGGAACCCTGGTTTTGCCAATTATTACAAGTTTGTCTTGAAAAAGGAGGATGGATTAGATGAACTCTCAACTAATCAGCTCTGAGTATAGATGGAAGTATATTTTCATTTTATTTTTCTTGCCTTTTTTAACAATATGATTAATGTAGAAATATGTTTTGCATAACTCTACATGCATAATGGTTATATGAGTTGGGGAAGGGGCTGGTGAGAGGGAGATAACTTAGAACTCAATTTTTTAAAAAAAAGAATGTCCAAAAAAATGAGCAATAGCAAAAAATGAACAAACAATAAAAAAATGAAATTATAAGACAAAAAGAATTACTTTAGTGCAATGGAAAGAACACCGGGCTTGGAAAAAGGAAGGCCTGGATTGTAATTTTTCCTTCAACATTTACTAGCTATGATGTTGGGTAAGCCATTTAACTTCTTTGAGCCTTAGTTTCCTCATCTGTCAAATGAGGGAGTTGGGTCCTGTTATAGATTGACAGATGAGGACTATCCCTTTGACCTTAAATATATGAACATGAAATATATCCTTTTCTTTTCCTCATGCTGCTCTTGAGGACCAAAATGTCCTCTCCTCACTAGGTGATGTCTTGCCCATTGATAGGTTAAAGGCTAATTTAAATACTCTCACCTCTAGGAAGTCTTACCTGTTTCTCCCACTGGCAATAGCTTCCTCCCCTTTCTACCAGTTCCTCCTTCAAATCACACTTTACCTCATTCCTTTCTAGTACACTCAAGTAATATTTTGGATCAGAGTTAACCTATTTTTTGTGTCATCTCCTGCCTAAACTGTGATCTCCATGAAGGTAAGGATGTACCTTACCCTCTGTTTCCCAGAGCTACTCATTAACTGTGTGACAATAGACAAGTCACTTAACCTATCTAAGACTCAGTGTCCTCTGTAAAATGAGATCGTTGGAAGGATTAACTCTGAGGATCATTCCAACTTTGAGTCAATGATTTTATAATTAATAATAATAATAGCTAACATTTATGTAGCACCTACTGTGTACCAGGTACTTTATAAATATGATCTCATTTGATCTTTACAACAACTCTGGGAGGTGGGTACTATTATTATCCCCAAATTTACAGATAAAGAAACAAGTTAAATGATTTGTATAAAGTCATACAACTAGAAAGTACCTGAGGCTGGATCTGAATTCAGGTCTACCTGACTTCAAGCCTACTGCTCTATCCATCACAAAACCTAGTTGTATCTAAAACTCTTGTAGCAGTTTAACACATACATAGCAGATGTTTTTATTAAACAAAAGCATTTAAAGCTGTTTTTTTCACTTTCCTGATTATGTTTCAGGCTGATAAGAATAAATGCTAAAAATGCCCCTCCCCCCAGTCCACCTTACCTATATGAATATCCAGACACATTTCTCTAAAGGCCTAGCTGCTTTCCCTACCATGAACCTCAAATAGTTAGGGCTATATTGTTCATTGCATCTCCCTCTCCATACACATTTTATATGATGCTCTGCATCCAGTAGGCAATTAATAAATGCAATCTGAAATCCAAAGTGAATGTTGCAAAATTACAAAAATAAGCATTTTCCTAAAGAAAATATATGAGAATTGTATTGATTGTTTTGCTAACTGCTTTTTTTCTTCTTCCTTTTCTTTTAAAATATTTGTTATATGGGATGGCTGTCTAGAAGGAAGGAGGGATATGGGAAAAGGTTAATATAAAATAAAATTAAGAATAATTTAAAATGACAAAATTAATATAAAAAAGTAACAAAATAAAATGTCATCTTTTTCCATTTTTAAAAAATGCTACATGAATTACTTTCCTGCTTCAAAACATAGCCCTTTGTGAGCTCATCTTCCGTAGTAGATTAGTTTTTCTAATACCTGTCCTCCCTTTTTGAAATGTTTATATTGGCTCTTCCAGTCCAGTGAGAGAGAAAAATTCCCCAGAGCCCACAGCTGTGACTTAGTTTTCATCACTTCTCTTCATTTGATCAGGCCTCTGTCTGCCAAGGCCCCTTTCTATAGCATTTCTTTCAGCCAACTAACTGTAATCTAAAACATACCCCCATCTGGGGTTTTGTAGTGAGAAAAGAAGTTATAGCTCAAAATTGGTCATATGTGAGGTTTTTGGAGAACTTATGGGGCTTTAGCTTGACTTACCTGACCACAGTGTCCCAATCCTTAACCACACTCTATCCCTTGGGCTCAGAATAAATAGGCATTAAAATGTCTAGAACGCAAAAGCAAGGACCTTATGCTATATAGGGGAGTTGTTTAACTGGGGTTATTACTAATTGCTCTTTTAATGAGCAGTGATGATTTCATTCCCACCCCTAATTTAATAAGTTTTGGCCCATCTGGAACAGGCAGGGACTAAGGGATTAATTAATTCTAATGATTTTTAAGGGAAATTTTGCTGCAAAAAATATGATGTAAGTGAGGACAGTTTGATTACCTAGTTGGATGTTGGCAAAAGACTGCACTCTTTCTCCCAGCTCCTTCCTTTCCTGTCTCTTGCTTCTTTCAGACCAATAAAGACAGAGTAAGAAGAAATATAAATTACAAGACAAGAATTATATTTTCTTAAATGAATTGACCCAATGCCTTTTGCACATTGGTGTATCCCCCAGATCCCATTCCATCTGGTCTGTTTTAAATAATCATATCTCATAGTGATACAAAACTCCAGAACTGGAAAGAACTTCCCAGGCCATCTGGCCCTATTCCAAACCCCTCATTTTACAGATGAGGGAACTGAGGCCCATGAAATTGAGTAACTTGCCTAAGGAAACACTGGTAAATAAGAATAAGATGTGGCATTTGAATAGAGGTCCTCTGACCTCAGAGCCAGGTCTCTTTTCATTTATACTGCTTGCAAAGATTTGGTTATTTCTATCATTGCACAACTTGAACGCATCTATTTCACAGATGGAAAGACTGAAGCTCTGAAGGGCTGAGTGGTCTCTCACTTGCCCAAAATGAATTATGCCTCCCCCAGGGGTCCTATACTTACTAAGTACTTAGTAGGCAGAACTCTACATCAGAGAGGCTAAAAATGCTAAGGTGTCCTATCTTTGGCCACAGAAAGTGACTCAAATGCTTAAAGTAGTAAAGAATGAGCATGGGGACAAGGACAGCAATAATAAATTGAGCAAAAATCTAACCCAGCCCAGGAAAAGTCCCTTTAGTTTTGATCCTGAACAATTACAAGGTATAATGTGAGTGCTGTCAATGACCATCAGCTCTCAGTCCTGTAGAGGTAGAGAAACTCTTGGTAATGCTGGAAGCTTAAGAAACAGAATGAACTTGTTGTATTATGGTTTTATTCTCCCTCTCCCTCTCCCTTTCCCTCTTCCTCTCTTTCTTCTCTCTCTCTTCCTCCCTCTCTCCCTCCCCCCCTTCTCTCTCTTTGCACTTCTCTCTGTCTGTCTCTGTCTCTGTCTGTTGTTCTTCCTCTCTGTTTCTCTTTCTCTCTCCCACTCCATGATTTCATCAGTGTGAGAAGTCCCAGTGTCATAATTTCCACCAATGCAGAAGGATTTCTTCTGTAACTTATAGAATGATATGATCATAGATCAAGAGCTGAAGGGAACCTCAGAGGTCATCTAATTTAGGACTTCTTAAACTTTTCCTACTAATCAGAGAATTTTCTTTTTTCTTTTTGTTTCTTAAAGCTTTTTATTTACAGAACATATGAGTAATTTTTCTACATTGACACTTTGCAAAACTTTCTGTTCCAAATTTTTCCCTCTTTCCCCCCACCCCCACCTCTAGATCACAGGTAGTCTAGTACATGTTAAATATGCTAAAATATATGATAAATCTGATATATGTATACATATCTATACAGTTATCTTGCAGCACAAGAAAAATCAGATCTAGAAAGAGAAAAAAAAACAACCTAAGAAGGGAAACAAAATGCAAGAAATATCCACAGAAAGCTTTAAAATGTTGTGTTTTGGTCCATACTCAGTTTCCACAGGCCTCTCTCTGGGTTTCTTCATATGGCTTTCTTCATCACTGAACAATAGGAACTGGTTTGAAACATCTCATTGTTGAAGAGAACCATGTCCATCAGAATTGATCATCATATAGTTTTGTTGCTGTGTATAACATTCTCCTGGTTCTGCTCATTTCACTTAACATCAGTTCATGCAAGTCTCTCCAGGCCTCTCTGAAATCATCTTGTTGGTTGTTTCTTCTAGAACAATAATATTCCATAACATTCATATACCATAATTTATTCAGCCATTCTCCAATTGATGGGCATCCTTTCAGTTTCCAGTTTCTTGCCACTATAAAAAGGGCTGCCACAAACATTTCTGCACATGTGGGTCCCTTTCCCTCCTTTAGGATCTCTTTGGGATATAGGCCCAGTAGAAACAGCTGGGTCAAAGAGTATGCACAGTTTGATAACTCTTTGAGCATAGTTCCAGATTGCTCTCCAGAATGATTGGATCCATTCACAGTTTCACCAACAATGTATCAGTGTCCAGTTTTCCCACATCCCCTCTAACATTCATCATTTTTTTCCCCTGTCATCTTAGCCAATCTGACAGGTGTGTAGTTAACCAGAGAATTTTCATGAGAAATTTATATATGACCCCAGGCATATAGGTATATAAAATATAAAATAAAATTTACTGATAATAAATCATAACAAAATTGATTTAAAAATAATTCTCTGACATATAATTTTTTTTACCATTTATTAAAGATGAAAGCAAGTTTGCATATTAATGAAATGGATGTATTTGTTTAAGAATTAAATCTTGGCAGAATATTTGATGCCTTTCATTATTGCCAAATTTTTCACAACCCTCACAGTTTAAGAAACTTTGATCTAATCCAACCCTTTCATTTTACTGATCAGAAGACTGAGACTCAGGAAGATGGTAGTTTTTTTTAAAGGCATTTCCACGGGGCAGTGAGAAGTTACAAGACTTGCCTGTAGTCATACAGCTAGATGCATGAAAGGGGAGACTGGAACTTAAGGCTTTTTGATGCCAGAACCAGCATTTAGATTCATTTTGCTTGACAAAAGGAATAACTAAAAGACTTGACAGAAGTCTCAAGAGTTCTATATCAGCTCAATGTAAAGAAAACCTCACCACAATTAGAACTTTACAAAAGCAAAATAGGCTGCTTTAATAGGAAATGAACTTATTAAGTGGATATCTCCAAACAGATCACTTTTCAGGATACTGTAAGTTCCTGTTGGGATGCCTTTTCAGGTATGAGTTGAAATAAATGACCTCAGAGGACCCTTCCTGATGTGAGCTTGTAGACTGTAGGTTAGATGTTTCTCAGCTTAGGGTGAAGACAGATTTGCTGTAGCATTGTGGATATTGGCATTGTCCAACAGATCTCCACCCTCCAATAAACCCTTCAACTTGCTTCTTCTCACACCTTTTCTTAGCCAGGTCCCATATGGATTTGCAGTCAGAAGATATGGTTTTGATTCCCATCTCTGCTATTTACCAGGGTTGTAACTTGTTATATGTCATTTCAGTCATGTCCAACTCTTCATGACCCCATTTAGGGTTTTCTGGGCAAAGATACTGGAGTGGTATTGCCATTTCCTTCTCTGGCTCATTTTACAGATGAGGAGACGAGGCAAACAGAATTAAGTGATTGACCCAGGTCAACTAGAAAGTGGCTGAGGCCAGATTTAAAATAGGGAAGATGGAGCTCATTCATGGGGCAGCCTAGGAGCTATAACTGGAGTAGAGATAACTGGGGCTTCACCTTCAGCATACTCATTTAAATGGGCACAAAATAAATTATAGTTTGAAAGCACAAGGTGACCTGGGGGAAAATGTCTCCAGCTCTACCCTCCAGGGCTGTGTCCTTGAGTCTGCCTTCCTACTCAATTGAAATTTTCATAATTACATCTTGTGTTATTTTCTACGCCATGAATCGCAAAGTTGATTTCAGAGAGTTTTGTTTTTGCTTGCCTTGGCCATTAAAATTGCTAGTTAGGGCTTTGCCCCTTACTACCTTTTATTTAGTGGGATTTTCCAGCTTTGTTCCCTAAACATGTGACCTAAGGCAAGTCACAACCTTTCAGGGCCTTAATTTTCTCATCTATAATGAGTTGAACTAAATGATCTTTAAGGAGGAGTTGAACTAAATGATCTGTAAGGTGTCTTTTCAATCTAAATCCATGATCCTATGATACTCCCCTGAAACAGGGCAGCTCTTAAGTCACTCTGGGATGGAACTGGTATGGGGGGGTTTTGGTGAAACACTGGTGGGAAAGGGCAGTGAGAGGTAACTACCTCTCAATACTTGGAGAATTCAAGAAGAATGGCCTGAAGATTTTGTCTCCCCTTTGGTGGTATCTTTTTAGTGTCCAGTAAGTATTAGAAATATATATTTTGAACTCTGAATGTAATGTCGGAGAAACTGAGGCAAGAAAGATATTAGAGGTTTTAATATTTTAATAGTGGAGAATCAGACTAGCCATAGCCAGCTGGCTGGATCAGACTCTTGTCTCAAAGCATCCAGCCAGGAGCAAGTAATTCCAGAGACTTTTATAGGGCTCCAGCCATCAGGGAAACAAAGGCAAGGGGTGGGGGGCAGAGCACTAGGGGAGTGGACATTCCGGGAAGGATCATAATTTTTTAATTCTTACAGGGTGGGGGTAAAGAGGAAGGATTATAAATTCTGATAAGAAGGTGGTCGAGCAGGAGTCAGGAAGTCTGGGCCAGAAGATGCCCAAGTATTTGAGATAAACCATCTGGAGTTTTATGACTCTTTGGAATGCCGGAGTGGCCAAAGCCCTAATTATCTCAATCCTAATGACCAGGAAGGGGGAGTTGCCACCAGGGAAACTGAGGCAGAACAATTCAGGGAAACTGAGGTATTACAATTCAGGGAAGCTGAGGCAGGGAACTGAGGCATAACAAGAACAAAAATGAAATGGAGAGAATTTAATCTATCTCCACTCTTCAGATATAGAATTTGAGGCCAGGAGAAATTAGAGGATTTGCCTAAGGTCACATGGGCAGTGTGTTATAGAGTGGAATTTGAACCCAGGTCTTTTGATTGCAAACTCAATGCTCTTTCCACCGCTCAGTGTCCTATGTATCCTTTCCCCCTGAAATTTCTTTTTGCCAACACGTGGGAAATTATATAGCTGTTTTTCCTTCTTCCTCTACCCATCAACCCAAAGTGCTATCCGAGGCAATATTCAAGAACTCAGAAATCCTTCTCCCAAGTACATTGGTTATTGTTGTAGATTCTGTTAAGGTGGTTTCCAGACACTGCCCCTTTTTCCTCCCTCCCATTCCCACTGGAGCTGCTAGGTCTCTGAGCTTAGAGGTCCTGTGGTTCTGGGTGGTGTTCCCCCCACCCCCACCTCCCTTTTTGTGCTGTTTGCCCACTCTGGCCAAGTTTCTGTGGCCCCACCATGTTCAGGGGCCCTGGGCCAGAGCCAGAGCCATGAGTAGCCTCCAGGCTCTGTTCTCCGTGGGATCTTGACAGGAAGTCCTTTCATGTGGCTGCCAGCTGGACTCCTGGCCTTAGAATCAGACTCTGGCAGGACAAGGAGGAGGAGGAGGAGAAGGGAGAGGGAAAGCTCCAAGTGTGAAAAACCTTCTCTGTTTAGAAGCATCTCTGCGAAGATGAAAACAGAGTGAGAGGAGAGATCAAGGGGAAGTTCACATTAGACCCAGAAAAACAAAAAACAAAAAACAAAGAAACAAAAAAAAAAACTGCCTCAGAGACTCTGCTGTAAAGGATATGCTTAGTTAATTCCTTCTCTCCCCCAGCAAAGGGTACTTGCCCAGTCTCAGGAAGAAAAGTCCAATGGATGGGGACAGAAAACAGAATATTTCAATTTCTTCTCCTCTTCCTGAGCTCTCCCACCTCTAAGCATTCTGCTGAGTTATAATCTGGATGAGAAATCTGACCCAGGTTTAGAGAACCAGCTGAAAATGTTTGGATTCATTGATCCCTTTCTCTCATCACTCTCGTGCCCCACTCCTAACCCCTACCCCAAGAAAAACCAAGTTCTAACAAATAAGGCCCTGAGGGACTGAGTAGAGAGGACACTCCAGCTAGAGGCCTCAGAAGGCTGTGCATCTCCTCCCCCTGGGGTGCCTGCTGTCTACTCCCACCTCACATGGGCTATTTTTTCCACTGAGCACTCCAGGGAAAAACAAACAAGGACTGTTGGAAAACCTGGAGGCTGTTTTTGTTTACTCAAAGACATGTTAAGGAGCACACACCTCTTCCCAAAGGTCAGCAGGACTTTCTGACAGAGCCAGGCTGGAAGGCCTAAAATGAGAAGAAAGAGCACTTGGCCATAGAGTACCATAAGAAAATCAGCACACTATAGTGGTCTTGGAGCCTAGTCTGGGGTTTGAGGAGTTGTGGCTCCTGCCCCTTCTGCTTCCCCTCTTTCCCCTTTGTAGCCACAAGTAATATTCAAGAGGTCAGAAATCCTTCTTGAAGGTATATTTGCCATGTGCTCTTCCAATCTCTTCTCTATAGTACCCTGGAACAGAGTGCTTAGAGCCAAGTCTTGTATTTGCTACTTAATATTTGTGAGATCTTGATCAAGTAACTTCTCTTTGGGTCTTAGTCTCCTTTTTCTGAAAAAGGAAGTGGTTGGACTTGATGACCTTTCAGTTTTCTTTCAGCTTTTGGTCTATTGTCCCTCCCTTATCCTATCCGCATGCTCTCCTATTTCTCTATAAATTAAGACTTATAACCCAACTACATATACATGTTCCAATGAGAATTAGGTTCCCATGCTGCCTGCTGTCCACCCCATCCTCTCCTCCAATATAAAAACTCTTCCATTAATTTTTTTTTGTATGAGATAATTTGGTCTATTTTACCTCTCCCAATCTAATTTTATTATTTAGGATTGTCCTAGCATAATCAACTCAAAGCCAAGCCCTTTAAATATACTTTTTCTAGCTACCCTAATAATGGTAACATTCTTAAGAGGTACAGATATTATTTTCCTATATAAACAGTAAGTAATTTAAACTTATTAAGGGATTTAGTCTTTCATATTTATTTTTATGTTTCTCTTGATTTTTGTATTTGGATGTCAAATTTTCTGTTCAGTTCTGCTCTTAACTCTGATCTTAATTTTTAGTTTATTGCTTTGCTCATTACAGAGTAAAAGCAATATGGAGAGCACTAGGGATTCATTTTATTGTTTTATTATTTATTTTTTACATTTTAAAAATTGGTGCATTAAAAAAAAGCACATAATTTTCTGATGTGCCCAGTTTCACTGAATCCTTCTTTGTGACAAAGAAAAATAGTAAACAATACAACATTCTGTATCTATCATCTGCTACCTCCCACTAAAAGGATATGCATTTCTTGTGAACTTCTTATAAATAGGTATTTTTTCATCCTTTCTATTTGTACTCCCAATGCCTAGGATAGTGCCTCAAAAATGCTCAGTGACTGATTCTCCTCTCAGTCAAGTTGATTCATTGCAATTGATCTGGGTTCTGCTGGGCTTGTGTGTGTGTGTGTGTGTGTGTGTGTGGTTTTTTTTTTGTTTTTTTTTAGCGTCTTTCTTTTATAGTATTGTAACCAACTTTTTTTTCTCTTGATTCTGTGTATTTTATTCTACATGACATACTTCATACATGACTACATACTTCCTTTATTGCTCTAAATTCATCATATTCTCTGCCTTACATCTTTTTTTTTTTTTTTTTTTTTTTTTGCTGAGGCAATCGGGGTTAAGTGACTTGCCCAGGGTCACACAGCTAGGGAATGTTAAGTGTCTGAGACCAGATTTGAACTCAGGTCCTCCTGACTTCAGGGCTGGTGCTCTATCCATTGTGCTACCTAGCTGCCCCTGCCTTACATCTTTATAATTTTCTAATACCTTCATGTACCTGCTTCTTTACTCATCCTGTGTTCTTAAAACTGTATCAAGTAATAAATATGAAAATTTTTTGAAAAGCACAAAGCCCTATACAAATAATAGGGGTGATTAAATTTCACCCAGACTATATACCACCATATATTCAATGGTTTCCCAACTGATGAACACTCTCTTTGTTTCTACTTTTCGATACTTCAGTTTTATCAACAGTGCCTTTCCACAGACCCTCTAAAATGGTCTTGATGTTTTTCAATTTTTTCCAACCATTATGTGAAAAAAAATGTAGTAGTATGTGATAAATGAACTATTATGATAGGATATATCTTCCTATTTCATAGGATCATCTGATCCAGGATTAGAACATAGGTCATCAAAGTTAATGAGTCAATCAATATTTATTAAATACTTTTATTGGTGATTTAGAGCACTTTAATATAGTTGCTAATTTAAATTTTTTTAATTCTGAAAACTATTCAAATCCTTTTAACATTTATTGGGGAACAGCTTTTGTTCTTATGTATTTCTGTTTGGGATAAGGAATTGTATTCAACTTTTATCAAATATATTTGATGTAAAGAAACAGCATAATGCTATAATGAAGAAAGAGTTGGACTTGAAGCCAGGCAGACCTTAGGTCAAATTCTACCTGTGACACATATTTGCTATATGACTCTGGACAAATTATTTAATCTCTTGGATCTCTAGACCATAAATAACAGAGAAAGTGTTGATCTGCCTTGGTAGAAGTTTTTTCATTCTGGAGTTCCCATTACAATAAAATTGTAGGTCTAGTTCTGATTCCTATTTGATTGCAAAGCTTTTTTTTTCCTTATTTGACAACTTATTTTGTAGTCTAGTTGCACAAATCTTGTTTGTACAAAATCTTTTTTAGTTTTATATAAGTGAAAATGTTTATTTTATCTTTCATGTTTAACTCTAGCATCTGGTTGGTTGAAAATCCTCCTCTTAACAATAGATCTGACTGATATTTCTATTCTCCTTTTGGCTCATTTCAAAAAATGATATGATCATTTAAATTTAGGTCATATCTTCATTTGGTTTTTATTATGATATATGGTTTAAGTACTTGGTCTAAACCTAATTTTTGCCAAACTGCTTTCCTGTTTTTCTAGCAGTTCTTATCAAAGAACAAATAATTCTTGCACTGCTTTGTGACATAATTTGATTCTCAATCTGTTCTACTAATCATCAGTACCAAATGGTTTTGTTAATTCTTGTTTTTATGATATGGGGGGGGAAGTTTTTTGAGATTTTAATTTTGAGAAGGTAGGAAGTATAACAAATAAACTAGAAGTGTCCTCATGAAATGTGCCCCAAATCCAAAACAAGAGGTGATTCAACCAAGATAGGAAAGACAGGAAGACATTCAGGTCCAGAAATGGATAACTGCCTGAAGTTTACAAGAAGCTGCTCAGTTCATGGCAGATTAACTTTTTATGGGAAAATTTCTCATAAGTGACTTATCTTGCTGGGGCATTTGGAAATGTGTAATCATTAAGAAAGATTACAGAACCTTCTGAGATCTCACCAGGAAGTAGCCAACCTGCAATTACTGAATCTCAAAATTGGAAGGAACCTCAGAGCATTTCCAGTCCAACCTGTTTCTGAGCAAAATTCACTTAATAAAGTCATTGACAAGTGGTAGTAATACCAGTAGAAGTAATAATAATAATAATACCTAGCATTTATATGTTAACTTAAGGTTTGCAAAATGATTTATACATGTTAACTTATTTAATACTCATAACTACCCTATGAGATCGGGGTATTGTTATCCCTGTTTTACAAATGAAGAAACTGTGGCTGAGCAATGTTAAATTGTTTGCCCAGAGTCACACAGTTAAATGTTTGAGGTAGAACTCATGAAGAAAGGTTATATAATGACAAATAGTCAGAACGGAGGAATGTTTGTCATGAAGTTTAAAAAATCAAGTAGGGAAAGTTGTGTTATCAATGCTTCTTTAATAATGTTTATCCCAGGGCCAGAGATGCTATATTTGGGTGGATCACTAGAAATTGTGTTGGGTAGCTTGTAGTATCAAGCTCTATCTTGGGTGGAAGACTTCAAGAAGGATTTTGGTGTCAGGGCAGGAGGGTTGGATAAGGAGTCTGGGAGTCCCTCCTACTGGGTTATTTCTTTATCTCCATTCTCCTCCATTTGCCAGTGTTTTTTCATAAAATCCCATTATCATTTTATTTCTATTTTATAGAAACTGACTCAATATAAGATCTCTGGGATCTTTTCCAGCTCCAAATTGTAGATTTTATGAAACAGAAAAATATGTCATATTGACAGTGAAGTCACTTGTCAAGCTCAATCTTGGCCTGGGTGACATCTGTCACTCTGTTATCTGAAGAGGGCTTTGTGATTTTTGAGAACTTTCATTGATAGTTCTTCATTTCCAAGAAAGAAATACCATGGCAGTGAGATAGGAGATGGAGAACTGTGTGTGAAGAATAAATTGTTTTTCCCATTCTCCAATCGATGAATATAGACCTCATATTCAGTTCTTTCCACAAAGAGTGATGCTATGAATATTTTGGTATATATTAGAACTTTTTTTGTAATCTTTAACTTTCTTGGAATTTATGCTCAGGTAGTGAGGTTACTTGGTCAAAGAGTATGAACAGTTTAGTTACTTTTTTTGTACATAATTCCAAAATGCTGTTTAGAATAGTTGATCAGTTACCAGCTCCACATACAGTCTTAGTGTATCTACTTTCCCACAACTCTTCCAAAATTGATTGCTTCATTTTCTGGTCATTTTTGGGAATCTATAGAGTGAAAATTAAGAGTTCTTCTAATTTACACATTTAGTGTTAATGATTTGGAGCATATTTTCAAATAATCATTTAGATTTTGACATTCTTCTTCTGAAAATTCTTCCTACCCTTTGATCATTCATCTACTGGGAGCTGGCTCTTGGTTATATGAATTTATGTGAATTGCTTATATATGTTGGCCATCTGACTCATATATGAGATTTGTGATGATAAGGTTTTTTTTTTATTTGAGTGTTACAAAATTCAGAAGAGGAAGTGGAGGAGCCAGCTCAAATTGGCTCTTGAAATCTAATGTTTAAATTTTCCATTTGAACATTTACACCTTAGAAATTGTCAAATGCTATAGAGATCTGGGCTTGGTTTATTGTTGTAGCAATTGAATAGACAACAAAGTGATGGAGAAAATGTTAGTGATGGCAGATTAAACTTTGAAGTGCGTCATGGGTACACTTTTGTTTTCTGGTGAGTCAACTGTCAAACGTTTACCAACATCTTCCTGGCTGGAAGCTATCTTATAGTTCATCTCCAATTTTCTTTATTTTATAGATGACCCAACTATGGATCCAGAGAGAAAAGCCAAATCACAGATCTGGATTTTGAATTTATTTATATTGACTTGTAACAATAAATCAGATTTATTGAGGGCTTTAAAGTATAATATTTTAACATTTAATTATTAAATAAAGTATTAATTTTTAATGCTTTAAAGTATAATATTATAATATAATAAAGTATAAAATATTTTTCTTGCTCCCAAGTGTAGGAAGTCAGTTCTATAGGCATTGCAATACTCATTTTAAATTTAAAGAAACTAGCTTTTGGGGAGATAAAATGATCTACCATAATCATTTATCAATCAAGTGGCAGGACTAGTAGCCTAGATTCTAAATCTTGGATTCTCTCCACTATACCTGCCACCTTCTGAGCTCTGCATGAACTGGTACATAAGGGATAAGAAAGGGATAAGTAGTGATAATTTAAGAATGAAATTTCTGACACTAACACTTCCTGGCTGTGTGATCCTGGGCAAGTTATTTAACCCCAATTGCCTCAGCAAAAAAAAAAATGCAGTTTCTATGTATGTAATTTATAGGACCAAAATCCTGGGAATGTAGTTGTTGGTAGATACAGAGAAATCAAAAAATAAGAATGGTTGAAGGTGCATAGGAATTGTTAGAGGGATGGTTGGAAAGGTGAGATGAATGAAGAAAAATGAAGAAGCATTTATTAAACACTATGCTCAGCCACAGATATAAAAGGACAAACTCTGCCCTCAAGGAGCTTACCTTATAATAAGGAAACAGCACATAGAAGGGAGTGGTTTGAAAAGCTACAGGTATGTTGAATGGTGTTGTAGCAGAATAGATTGATGAGGCATTTGAGATAATCATATGGTTTTTGTTAATTTGGTTATTAATATAATTAATTATGCTGATACTTTTCCTAACATTGAACCAGCACTGCATCCCTGGTATAAATCCTACTTGGTCATAGTGTACTATCCTGGGGATGACTTTCTGTAATCTCATTGCTAATATCTTATTTAAAATTTTTGCATCAATATTCATTAGGGAAATTGGTCTATAGTTTTCTTTCTCTGTTTTCACCCTACCTGGTTTAGCTATCAGCACCATATCGGTCTCATAGAAGGATTTTGGCAGATTGATGAGGCATTTGCTGAAGCATTAGTCATATTGCTGTGATCAGAGTTCCAGAATCCAAGAGATATCTCTAGAAATAGTTATGGTTGCCTGTGTCAATGCAGCTAAGCAATCAGAAGAAATAAAATGGTTTTGCTAATTTGGGAGGTGGTATCAAGGGTTGGTTGAGTCCTGGAAGATCCCACTGCAGGGAGATGACCTTCCTGGAATAGTCAACTTATCTCTGGGACCAATCAAAGGCCATTAAGAGATAATATCTTCATGTTAGGTGAGCAGCCAACATCATCAGAGCTACTAGTCCAAATAGATCTTACCTTAATTAACATATGTGGCTTTTCAGATTTTTTAGTGGTGCTTTCTTCTCCGTTTTCTTGCGATCCATAGTAAATTTTCTAGGCAACTTCCTGCCCCTACAAATTGAAACTATTTCCAAAGAAATTTGAAAGATACTGACCACATTCAAGTTGCTCACTTAATGGGCACTGATGACTTAGTGAACATCATCTTGGGACTATATGTTTGGGAAAGTAGATTTCCTTTTTTTCTTTTCTGGTTCTGCTTTGCTTTCCCCCCATTCCACTCCTATGAGTTATGTATTTCTAGTAGTCCTGAGTGTAACAAAAATAGTTTTCTGTGATTGAGAGGTCTACAAACTAAAGGGAATAAATACAGTTACACAGGGTACTCACAGACTCTAGCTTTGTCCAGCTCAATAGATTACAGAATCAAAACATTTTAAATGTGGAAGGGAGCAAAGAGGCCATCAATCCAAATGAAACCTGAAGGAGAATCTCTTCTGCAGTGCATTTGACAAACAGTTATCTGACTTTTGCTCCAAAGCCCTTAATGAGGAGAAAACCATTATATCCCATAAAGATAAAGAATTTTGGAACTAGTTGTTGGGAAGTTTTTCCGGACATCAAGCCAAAATTTACCTCAGCAGTTTTAATTCTGCTTCTGGAACCAAGAACAAATTAAATACTTTTTCAATGTGACTACATGAAGACAGACTAGGCATTGTGTTACACATCTGTGATCTCTGCTATGGGGGAGATTGAGGTTGTTGGATCATTTGAGTTTGGGAGTTCTGAGCATCAGATTTACAATCTATTGTCTTTCATCAACATGGTGAGCCCCCAGCAATGGAGGCAACAGCTGTAGGCTACTTATCAAGGGCAAACCAAACTGGAGCAGCTTAAAGCTTCTGTATCAATTGATGTTGGAATTGAGCCCTTGAATAGTGCTTACATTTTTATAAGACTGAGAAAAGATTGAGATCTAATTTCAGAACAAAACAAAACAAACAAATATTTGACAATAGCTATTATATCTCACTTTTTTTAGGTTAGACATCCCTAGTTCCATCAACTGATTTTGATATCATATGCTGTGGAGGTCTTTATCATTCTAGTTGTCCTTCTTTTCAGTTTGTAAGAGTTCTTTTTATTTTATTTATTTATTTATTTTTTTTATTAAAGCTTTTTATTTGTATAACATATGGATGGGTAGTTCCCCAACATTGATCTTTACAAAGCTTTCCATTACAAATTTTACCCCCAGTCCCCTTCCCTCCCCTAGATGGCAGGAAGTCCACTACATGTTAATAATGTTGAAATGCTTGAGAAGTTATGCAAGAAAAATCCTATCTACAAGAAAAAAAAAGAATCAGAGAAAGGCAACACAATGCAAGCAAATGTCAATAGAGATCATAAAAATGTTACGTTGTGGTCCATATTTCATTTCCCTCTCTCTGGGTGTATATGGTTTTCTTCAGTGAACAATTGGAACTGGTTTGAGACAATTCTTTGTTGCAGAGAGCCAAGTCCATCAGAATTGATCATCATGTAATACTGTTGTTGCTGTGTATGATGATCTCCTGGTTCTGCTCGTTTCACTCAGCATCAGTTCATGCAAGTCTCTCCAGGCCTCTCTGAAATCGTCCTGCTGGTCGTTTCTTACAGAGCAATAATATTCCATAACATTCATATACCATAATTTATTCAGCCACTCTCCAGTTGATGAGCATCCATTCAGTTTCTAGTTTCTAGCCACTACAAAAAGGGCTGCCACAAATATTCTTGCACATGTGGGGCCCTTTCCCTCCTCTAAGATCTCTTTGGGACATAGGCCCAGTAGAAACACTGCTGGGTCAAAGGGTATGCACAGTTTGACAGCTTTTTGAGCATAGCTCCAAATTGCTCTCCAGAATGGTTGGATCTGTTCACAATTCCACCAACAATGTATCAGTGTCCCAGTTTTCCCACATCCCCTCCAACATTCATCGTTATCTTTTCCTGTCATTTTAGCCAATCTGACAGGTGTGTAGTGTTATCTCAGAGTTGTCTTAATTTGCATTTCTCTGATCAATAGTGATTTAGAGCAACTTTTCATATGATTAGAGATGGTTTTAATTTCATCATCTGAAAATTGTCTGTTCATATCCCTTGACCACTTATCTATTGAAGAGTGGCTTGAATTCTTATATGAGACAATTCTCTATAAATTTTAGAAATGAGGCCTTTATCAGAACCATTAAATGTAAAGATGATTTCCCAATTTGATGCTTCCCTCCTAATCTTGTCTGCATTTGTTTTGTTTGTACAGAAACTTTTTAACTTAAGATAATCAAAATTATCCATCTGGTGTTCAATTAGGAGTTCCAGGTCTTCTTTGGACATAAATTTATTCCATCTCCACAGGTCTGAGAGATAAACTATATTACGTTCCTGTAACTTACTTACAAAGTCCCTCTTTATATCTAGATCATGAACCCATTTAGATCTTATCTTGGTATGTGGTGTTAGGTATGGGTCAAGCCCTAATTTCTTCCACACTAGTTTCCAATTTTCCCAGCAGTTTTTGCCAAATAGTGAGTATTTATCCCAAAAGCTGGGGTCTTTGGGTTTATCGAATACTAGATTGTTAAGGTTATTGCCTAGATTGTCCTGATATCCTATCCTGTGCCACTGATCCACTGCTCTATTTCTTAGCCAGTACCAAACAGTTTTGATGACTGCTGCTTTATAATATAGTTTTAGATCTGGTATAGCAAGGCCACCTTCATCTGCCTTTTTTTTCATTAATCCCCTTGAGATCCTTGACCTTTTGTTCTTCCAAATGAACTTTGCTACTATTTTTTCTAGATCTGTAAAATAATTTCTTGGGAGTTTGATTGGTATGGCACTAAATAAGTAGATTAGTTTGGGTAGTATTGTCATTTTTATTATGTTCGCTCTGCCTACCCATGAGCACTTAATATTTTTCCAATTGATTAGGTCTGATTTTATTTGTGTGGAAAGTGTTTTGTAATTTAGTTCGTATAGTTTCTGACTTTTCCTTGGCAGATAGATTCCCAAATATTTTATCCTATCATCTGCTATTATTTTATCCTAACATCTGCTATTATTTTATCCTATCATCTGCTATTGTAAGAGTTCTTTTTAAAGTGAAACACAATAATTCAAATATTGTCTGATCAGGAATAAATACATTAAGACTGTCAACTCCCTATTTTCCAACATTATACCCCTCTTAATGAAGTCTATGAGCTCATTAGCTTTCTTGTCATTCTTTTGAGGCATATTGAACTTGCTAGCTACTAAAAACTAAAGATCTTGAGAAGAATTGCTTTTCTAGCCATATTTTCCCCATATTTTAGTCAGAAAATTAATTTTTGGAGCCAAAGTATATATGTGACTATCCATTCACTCTTTTCAAAATTCATTTTATTGGAATTAGCCCAATATTCTAGCGTCTAGAGTCTAGACTTTGGAGTTTCCAACTGTCATTCAATGTGTTAATTATGCCCTTCAGCTCAATGTTGTCTGCAAATTTGATAAGTATAGTGTCTATGCTTTTATCAAAGACATTGATAAAGGGTTGAGTGCAGATTCCTGGTACACTCTGCTAAGATGATATCTTACTTAGCAATATCTGTGCTCACGATCTTTTTGTCCCTTTTCCTGAGTTCAGCCCATTGTTGTTCCAGAACTTCATAACCTCTTTTCTCCATTACTGTTTTCAGTTAAAGCTGAGCTTCTTTCAGTCCCCCTGGGGCCACCAGAGGTATCTGATTTCATCTATTTGGTTGTCTAGTTTCTGATTTAGACAAAATAAGACCCTTGACCTGGTTCTCTTAAGATCCTAAGCCATCTTTGACTTCCCACTTATACTTATTTATCTTATTGGGTAGATAAGCTAACAAGACCTATACTATACCTAATATCTCACACATATTGTTCTCACTTGTTGTTCTATTGGTATGGTTTTTGCAATATGAATTTATCCAAAGGAGGAAATCCATTATGCCTTTGTACTTATTCCCTCATCCCCACATCTTTTCCCTGCTAGTTTGGCCTGGGTCTCTAGCCCTAGGAATTAAGTTAGCTGACTCTGATGGGCCCTATTCTCCAGAAAGATGAACTGTGTCAACAAATAGGCAAATGGTAATGTTTGGAAAGACCAACTGGCTGTTGCCATGGTTTCCCTAAGAACTATAAAACATTAGCTTCACAGTGACCCAGGGAAACCATTCAGCCAGCCATTATTGGCTTATGTGATGCCTGGTCTTGAATTCCAACAAACCCAAACTTATTGAATCTCCTGAGAGAAGCAAGTTGGAATCTGGGACAATTATATAGGAATTTTTTAGCTGAGGACCTTCTGAGAGGAATCACCAGTGTGGATACAAGGGCATTCATTTATAATTGAAATAACCAGGAATTGGCTGGTTTGGTGGCTTGACATTTGGTGCTAGCTTCATCTGCCTGGTTTCTGCTCAATATCTGTTGCATGTAAAAATATAGGTAGCAGAAGTGGAATGATGTTGGAGGTGACATTGCAAGGGGTTGTTTGAAGGTGACAGAAAAGGGGCCTAATGATAATGAAGCCATGGAACTCCCTTTGCTGCTGTGATTCAATATTTATGATAGCCAGGCTATGTGAATATCCACAGAGTTTTGACTGGAATTGACTACCTGAAGGCAAGAACTATATTTTTGCTCTTAATTTCTTAATTCTTTGCAGTTAGGTTTTGGATTTCCTCATTCAACTGAAACTGCCTTCTTCCAAAGTTACCATTGAACTCTTAATTGTGAAATCTAATACCTTTTCTCAATCCTCAAAAGAGTTTCCCATCCTAAAGTCATCAACAAGCATTTATTAAGTGCTTTCTTTCTTTAAGAATTCTTTCACTGAATTCTTAATCTAGTGGTAAAGACAGTTTATAGATATGTGCAAAATAGGATAATATCAAAGGAAAGGCATGAAGACTACACAGGGAGGGAAAGACCACTGAAAAAAGCCTCTTTTAAAAAGTGGGATTTTACAGAAGATCTGAAGGAATACAGGGAAGATCAGAGGCAGAGTTAAAGAGGGAGAGCATTCCTAGGATGGATGACATCCAGCTAATGAAATACAGAGCTGAGAAATACTGTATTTTGTGCAACAAAGAGTTGGGAGGCCAATGTCATTGAATCATGTGTTGTGTGAAGAGGAGTAATGTGTAAGAAGGCTGAAAAAGTAGGAAGGGGATGGTTAAAAAAGGCTTTAAAATCCAAAGAGAGAATTTAAAATTTGATCTTGATATCAGTGGAGGTTGTTGTATAAGGGAATGACATACATGGTTCAACTTGTACCTTTAGAAGATCATTGAATAACTGAATGGAAGATGTACTGGAGTAGAGAGATGTAAGGCAGGGAAGCCAACCAGAATGCTATTGCAAGAGCTCAGGTGACTCTTTATTTCCTTCATTTGATTATTCCCTCAATTATACATCTTGCTTGAACATCATTATTTTCATTCTGTCTTCCCTTTTGACCATGAGTTCCTTGACAGTAAGAACTGTTTTCACTAATCTTTGTGTCCCCAACACTTTTCACAGTGTTGGCACATAGTAGGTGCTTTATCAATGCTTTCTGATTTGTTGGCTGGTAATTGATGAGGGTCTGCCCTAAAGCTGGCAGTGTCATTGGGAAGAAAGGGTTACATGAAAGATATTATGAAGGAGCCAAAAGGTGAGAGGCCAGAACTGGCAATGCAGTGAATGAAATTTAGTCCAATTAAGCCAAGGAAAAGATGCAATTCCCTGGAAATAATGGGTCAGCCTCTGGTGAGGCTCTTGGAAGAGATCAGAGAATGCTCTGGAGTTCCTCTAACTCATCAGTGGGAGGATAATTTAATACTACCGAGTTAGGGAAAGAAAAGCTTTGTAGGATTCCCAGTGGGAGATGGTGAGGGAACTGAATTTCTTTATTTGTTCTCATTTGAGGACTGGGAGAGAAAGCTAAAGAAAGGTAGATATGACCCCAGAAAGAGTTCCCACTTTTGGGAGGGGATGGGTCTAGGGACCGGGTGGGATGTGTGTCTTCTGTATACTTTGCATTCTCAGTAATTTTTCTGCCATCACTATCATTTATCTAATTCTACAAAATGCTTGTTCTACTGTGTCTATTAACTAAACATGGATCATTGAGTCACTCAAGTCAAGGAGCTTCCTAGAATAGATGTCAAGTTGAGTCCTTTTTTTAGCCTTCTCTGTGTTTTTTATTGTATTTTATTTTTTAAAATTATAGCTTTTTATTTTCAAAATATATACATAGATAATTTTTGACATTCACCCCTACAAAACCCTGTGTTCTAATTTTTTTCCTCCTTTCTCCCAACCCCCTCCCCCAATTAATAAGTGATCCAATATATGTTAAACATATGCAATTCCTCTATACATATTTCCACAAAAATCATGTTGGACATGAAAAATTAGATCAAAAAGAAAAAAATGAGAAAAAACAAAATGCAAGCAAACATAAACAAAAAGAGTAAAAACATTATGTTGTGGTCCACAGTCAGGTCCCACTGTCCTCTCTCTGCATGCAAATGGCTTTCTTCATCACAAAACCATTGAAACTGGTCTGAATCACCTCATTGTTGATGAGAGCCATGTTCATCAGAATTGATCATTTTATAATGCAATTTGAGTCATGATATGAAATGTTAATTCATATCAAACTCTAGACTAGAGGTTCTTAATCTAGGGTTCATTAAGTTGATTTTAGAAATGTTTTGATAAGTTCAATGTAATTAGTTTCCTTTGTAATGCTATATATTTCATTTTATACATTTAAAAATACTATTCCAATAACAGGTCCATGATACAGCCCTTAGGCTGCCTAAGGGGTCCATGATACAAAAATGGCTAAGGATCTTTGTCATAAATAAAATAAAGAAAAGTGGTATCACTCACAAATGGATAAAGCTTGGGATAGCACCTAGCTCTTGGAGAATATGAGACAGGGACAAGGAACTAGTCTGATATCTGAGAGCATCCTATTTTGCTATGTGGTACAGAAAAAGTTGGGGAAGGGGAGAATACTTGATTGAATGGATATATCCTATTCTTTACCACTAAATTGGATCGAACATTAGGTGAAATGCTCTCTGGTGTCACAGAAGTCTCCATAAATGACACCCAGATGAACTCCAAGCTTCTCTTTCTACATGAAGACTTTTTTGATTTCCCTCTGACTGCTAGTACTAGTGGTAAATGTCAATTTGGAATTACACAAGAAAACTGGTTCATCCCTTTTGACCCAGTGATCTCATAGCTGAACATACACAGCAAGGAAGTTAAAGACAAAATACAAGTATAACATATTAAAAATATTCATAGCATTACTATTTGAAAAGAACTAGGAACAATGTGGGTATCATCACTTGGAAAATAGTTAAACAAATTGTTCTTCACATACAGTACTTCATCCCCATCTCTCTGTCTTTGTTCATGGGGCTATTTCCCATGCTGAAAACGCATTCCTTCCTCACTTCTGCCTCATGGAGGCTTTCAGTTCCTTCAAGATATACCTCAAACAGTATCATTTTGTTAAAAGCAAAGAAAGTATTTGCACCTTTCTTCACTAACATCCCTGTAATTATTTTGTATTTATATTTATTTTGCATGCATTTATAAATGTAAACCTCTCCACATAGAATGTAAGCTTCTTAAGAGTAGGTATTTGTAATTCTTTATGGCTGTATTTGAGGTACTTAACACATTGTCTGACATATAGTAAGTACTTATTAAGTGTTTGTAGTTTCTTCCAGTTTCACATGAATAACATTCTTCTTGTATTAGGTAATCTTGAGGTGCTAAGAGTTTATCAACACCATGTGAGAAGTATACTTGTTTTTTTAAAATATATTTTTGGTTTTCCCCAGTTACATTAAAATTATTTTTTACATTTGTTTTTAAAATTTTGAATTACATGTTCTCCTTTATTCCAACCCTCAGCTCCCCCCCCCATTGAGAAAGTACATGTGGAGTTATGCAAAACATTTCTGTGAAAGTCATGTGAAAGAAAACAAATCTCCTCCCTAAAAAAAGCCTCAAGAAAGACAAAATAAGAGAGAGAGAGACAGACAGACAGACACACACACACACACACACACACAGAGAGAGAGAGAGAGAGAGAGAGAGAGAGAGAGAGAGAGAGAGAGAGTGCTTTAATCCATTGGCAGATATCAGTTCTTTCTCTGGGTATGGATAGGATTTTCAGTCAAAAGTACTTCAAAATAGTCATGGATCATTGCATTTCTGAGAATAGCAAAGTCATTCATAGTTGATCACCCCAGAACATAGCTATTATTCTGTACACAGTACATTTCACTTTACCTGAGTTCATGAAGGATTTGACAGGTTTTTCCTGAAAGCAAGATGCTCATCATTTCCCATAGAACAATAATATTCCATCATAATCATATACCACAATTTATTCAGCTATTCCCCAATTGATGTGCACCTCCTCATTTCCAATTTTGCTGAGAACTGCTATAAAATTTTTGTACATACAGTTCCTTTTCTTTAAAAAAAATCTCTTTTGGGATTTATGCCCAGAATTAGTATTGTTAGGTTAAAGGATATGCATGATTCCCCTTCCCGTTTGCCTTTCTCCTCCTACTTTCCTGAAGGGTAAGATAGATTTCTATACCTATATTGTGTATATCATTTGCTCTTTGAACCAATTCTGATGAGAGTAAGAGTCACTCATTCACCCTCTCCTTCCCCTCTTCCCCTCCACTGTAAAAACTTTTTCTTACCTCTTTTATGGCAGATAATTTACAACGTTCCACTTCTCCCTTTCTCTTTCTCCAAGTACATTCCTCCCTCTTGTCTTAATTTTGTTTTTTAAGCTATTATCCCTTCATATTCAATTCATACCTGTGCCCTCTAAGTATATATATTCTTTCTAACTGCCATAATGAGAAGGTTCTAGTGAGTGATCATGTAGAAATCTAAACAGATAAAATGTTAAGTCCCTTATAATATCACTTTCCTGATTACCTCTTCATGCTTCTCCTGAGTCCTGTATTCGAAAATCAAATTTTCTATTTGACCCTGATCTTTTCATCATGAATGCTTGAAAATCTTCTATTTCATTAAACTTCCACCTTCTCCCCTGAATGATTATACTCTGTTTTGCTGTGTAGATGGTTCTTGGTTATAATCTTAGCTCCATTGCTCTCTAGGATATAATATTCTAAGCCCTTTGGTTCTTTAATGTAGAAGATGCTAAATCTTGTATTATCCTGATTGTGGCTCCACTTATACTTGAATTATTTTTTTCTGGATGCTTGCAATATTTTCTCCTTGACCTGGGAGTTCTGGAATTTGGCTGCAAATATTCCTGGGAGATTTTATTTGGGGGTCTATTTCAGGACATGATTGGTGGGTTCTTTTCATTCTATTTTACCTTCTGGCTCTAGAATATTAGGACAGTTTTCCTTGACAATTTCTTGAAAGATGATGTCTAGGCTCTTTTTTGATCATGACTTTCAGATGGACCAATATTTTTAAATGATCTCTCCTGGATCTATTTTCCAGGTCAGTTGTTTTTCTGATGAGATATTTCATATTCATTCTTTTGGATTTGTTTTATTGTATCTTGATTTCTCATAAAGTTATTAGCTTCCATATGCTCAATTTTTATTTCTTCATTGGTGAGTTTTTGGATCTTCTTTCCCATCTGGCCACTTTTGCTTTTTAAGACATTCTTCTCTTCATTAGCTTTTTGTATTTCCTTTTGCAAACTCTCAATTTTCTTACTAATTTTTTTCTTACTTGATTTTGAACTCTTCCATGGACTAATAACAAATCTTATTTTTCTTGGAGGTTTTGGGTATAAGAGCCTTGACTTTTTAAAATCTTTTTCTGATGTGTATTTTGATCTTCCTGTCACCATAGTAACTTTCTATGGTCACCATCTTTTTCTGTCGTTTTCTCATTTTCCTAACTGATTATTTGGCTTTTAACTCTTTGTTGAAGAAGGACTCTGCTTCCAGGGTAGAGGGTGCGCTGTCCCAAGCTTCTGGGGTTTTGTGCAGTTGTTTTCAGAGATCCTTCTAGAGATCTGACTATAATCTTTTCTGCCCTGGAATTGTTAGAAGTGCCCCTACTTCACTGTAATTGTAAGGTCTAGTGAGTTAAAGCAACAAAGTCCTTCCTCAGTGCTAATAGTGACCTCCTGTGAGCTGGGGCCTCCTGGAGCTGCCACCATCATCACTACTCATGCACATTTCTGGTTTACTGGTTTCCCAAGGCCCTCTCATCCTACTGACAAATCTTTCCTGCCAACTTTCCAAATAGTCTTTGGTGTCTCTGGGCTGAGAGGTCTAGAAACAGCCAGTATTGTTGCTGATTCAGAGGTCCCAAGCCCTGTTTCTTCTTTGCTGGTTTTGGGACCAGAACTGGGGCTGGGGTTGGGTAGGGGCTACACTGGCACTGCCTGCACTGGTACTGAGTGTTGGGCTCCTACCTCACATCTTTTCTAGTGACTTTCTAAGTTGTCTTCACCTGGGAAATAGTTTTTCTCCATATTTTTATGTGTTTTTATGCCCTAAAATTTGTTTGGAGTCATTATTTAAAGGAATTTGGAGCAATTTGGAGTGGAGTATGGAGAGTTCCTGTCTTTACTTTGTCATCTTGGCTCTGCCTCCTACTTGTTTGTTTTTAAATGAGCCTCTGTATATGAAAAACATCATGACTTGGTAGAGAGAGGACCAGTTTTGGATACAGAAAAACCTTGTTTTAGTTCCTGACTTTCACACATATCCCCTGTGTGATGATAGGCAAAAGTCACTTCATCTCTTATTTCCCCAGGCAACTCTCTGAGACAATAAGTTAAAGTTGAGTTGTTAATCTATACCATTAGAGGGAATTTCCATACTTGGGAGTTTCTACCAGTTCTGGACTCCTTTTTACCCTTTGTAGAAATATATTTGCCTTTTCAGGTTCTTCATAAATGTGTTTTAGAAAGCAAAACTTGATATTAGACTTCTCCAGTAGGGCACAAGTTCCTTGAGAACATGGACTATTTTTATTTTTGTATTTGTATTCCTAGCACCTAGCACAATACTTGACATGCCCTAGATGCTCAATAAGTGTTTGTATAGTCAGCCAATAAGAGCTCAGTCCTCAGGCATGCACAGTATAATCTGCCTAATATCAAGCCATGGGGAACCTTGGTGAATCTGTTTCTAGAAATGTGTGATGGTGATGCATAATGGAGAGGCCCTTTCTCCAATTTGGAGCACATGAAAGCATTTTCTGGTTGTTTCCTGTCAGCTCACTGACTGATAGTGGAAAGCCTTTTAATTGACTGTTGAACTGGAATTTTGTGTGCATACAAAAGGCACAATGAAACACAGACAAAATCTTTCTTTCCTCTGAACCTCTGGAGTTAGGAGGAAGCAATTCTATAAACCTATCGGTGAGGGACTGGAAGTGGTGATGGCAGTAGAGATCTTCTTGTTTCTCCATCCAGGCTGCCATGTGGCCCTGAACGCATGTCACCATGGTTTCAATCTCTATCCTGATTTTCCCTGATCTTTAATTATAATATTGGAGATGGAATGGGCCAGGTCATAGCTTTGTGAGCTTCTAAATGTTAGAACTATCAGAAATCCAGCAATTGGAGTCCATAGCAGAATATATTAGGAACACTAGAAACTAGGCTTAGTGAGGAGACAGCCATAGAACCTGCTTGATCCAGCCCTAGGGCTGAGTCTGTTGGTTATGCCATACTTAGAAGTGAACTTGATCAGGGGCAAGTTTAATAGGCAGTCATATGGTAGAGTGGATCTCTCTCTCCTCTCTCTCTCTCTCTCTCTCTCTCTCTCTCTCTCTCTCTCTCTCT
>JAJPUD010002466.1:80101-98235 GCA_023553655.1 Myrmecobius fasciatus | reverse complement strand
CTCCCCTCCTCTCCCCTCCCCTCTCTTCCCCTCTCCTCCCCTCTCCTCTCTCCTCTTTCTCCTCTCTCTTTCTCTCTCCCCTTTTATTCCACAAATACTCTGGCACAAAGCTCTAGATAAAAGCAACATGGTAGAAAAATACTTAATTTGGAATCAGAAGATTCCAAATTTTAGCCCTGTCTCAGCCACTTGCTAGTCTTTTGATCATGAATGGGCAAGTCACTACACTCTCAGGATTCCTTTTTTAATTATTATTTGTAAGCTAGGCAAAAATTATCCTATTTCATGCCTTTGTTGTGTTTTATTATTGAATAATATTTGTGAGAGTCTTGGAAAATCATGAAATGTTATGGAACTGTCAAGGACTGTTTTTGTCAAAGTCAAGTCAGATGGGAAGAAAATAAAGGCATTGGTTCATAGAGTGTTGAGATGCCTGGAAAAATCATTGTGTGAGGAAAGGAAGGGGAGGAGGGGACTGCCAGGTGGCAGGAATGACTGGAGGCAAAGCTGAGGCTGGGGGGTAGGGAGGAGCAGGCAGCATTAGGGAGGGAAATAATCAGAGATGTCTGAAAGGAATATTTGGCTAATGTTCCCCAGCCTGGTTGAAAGGGAAACACCTGTCTTGAATTTCCCCCAAAAGAAAAAGACCAAAAGTGGACAGAATGCTGCAGATGACATCAGATTTTTTTGTTTCTCTAATATGTTGCTTGGTTTTGTCAACCTTTATCTTCTTTTTTTTTCTTTTTTAAATTAAGTAATGACTTTCTGGGAGGGGATTGGGGGATAAATGTACTGGGAGAGGTACATGGTATAAAAACAAAAATAGGAATGTGAATTTGTTTGGGTAACCTATTTAAATATCTTGCTGTCATCAATTATTCCTTAATAGTTTACCTTTTTCTCTGAATATTCCAATGGTTTCAAGGGCTGCTGGGCTTCAGTGTTTAGACCTGCATATAATTATTATTGTGTTTCATGATGTTCCTTCTGTTCATCTCTTCCTTCGCATACCTTCGCATAAGATTTTGCTCTCTCTCCTCATCTCTGCTTTCTTCAAGGCTCTATTAAAGTAATGTTGCCTATATAAGACTTAGTATCTTCTCTGTCCCTGAAATAGTTTGGTATAAATTCTGCATTTCTTAATCTAGTGTTTCTCTCTGATAGAATGTAGTGGGGTGGTTCAGTGGATAGAGTGCTAGATCTGGAGTCACGAAAATCTAAGTCAAATCCAGGATCAGACACTCACTAACTGTGTGGTCTTGGAAAATTCAAATCATCTCTACTTGCCTCAGTTTCTTTGGATTTAAAGTGATGATAATAGCCCCTATCTTCCAGGTTTGTTGTGAAGATAGGATATTTGTAAAGCACTCTGCAAACTTTAATTGGCTATGTAAATGCTAGATAACATCATCAATCATTATTATTGTTTGTCTCTTTGCATTCTCAGCCCTGCAGGTGCTTAAGAAATATTTATTGCATGAGAAGATGGGCATCTTTCAGTCATGTGACTCATTTTCCCATGATTAACTAGCACCCTAAAATCAAGCCTTGGCTTTAAACCAGGTATTGTGATAAATGCTTCAATAAGAAATCAGTGGAGGCTGTGGGACAAACTGGGTTGTCATGGGCACAGTTTTCTGGGCCATTACTCTTGTTCGCTAAACTTCTCATGGCTCTTCTTGATGAGCTGGATGACTGACTCCTGATTCTAGCCAGACTGTTCTCTGTTCCACTTCCTTACCACCGCCTCTGCAGCCCTTTGGACCATAGAACTTCTTTCTCACTTACTGCTCCAGGCTCTTGAGAGGCTGAGAGACTAGTGGTTGATTTCAGCCTTGATGATAGTAGACAAAAAAACCAAAAAACCCCACAAAAACTGCTTAATGCTATGTCTGGCATGCCCTGGAGTGTGTGTATGTGGTATGTGTGTGTGTGTGTGTGTGTGTGTGTGTGTGTGTGTCTATGTCTGTGGGTATCTTAGAGGTATGGCACAGCCTGCCCTGCTTAGATGCCACCTTCTTCATGAAATCTTCCATTCTACTTCCAGATCAAATATAATTTTTCCCTCCTCTGAACTATTCCTTCCTCCTATTCAATATTCTAGAACCTAGCTGGGTTCTTTTTGTTTCGGTAAGACATACATTCCTAAAAAGCAGCTGTGAAGGCTGAGAAGTACCAGGTTTGTCCCAAATCTAGTAAATCTGAGACTGAAAAGTGGAAAGTATCAAAGGCTGGCATTCTGTGTGGTTCTCATACTAGCACCCAAATGCCATTATCAAGGTGATGAAAGGCTGAATTAGGCTGGTGACCTGGGAGTGGAGAGAAGGAAATAGATGTGAGAAATGTGAGGATTAACTCAAAAAGAGTTGGCAACTAATGGGATATGGGGGATGAAGGAGAATTAGGGGTTGTGGATAACTCAGAAGTTGTGAATCTGAGTTACTAGAAGAATAATGATGCTTCTGATAGAAATAGGGATGTTAGGAAGAGGAGTAGGTTTTTGGAAAAAGATAATTCTACATGTTGAGTTTGAGGTGCTTGTGGGACATCCAATACAATTTGTCCATTAAGATCCTCTACAGGAGGCCCTTCTTGGGCCGTCTTGCTGCTAAGTGACTTCTCTCTGAGTCTACTTTCTACCTACTCTGTGGATATCTTGTTATATTTATAGTTATTTACATGTTGTCTTTCCTATTAGAATGTGAACTCTTTGAAGGAAGGATCAGGACACAATGCTTGGCACATAGTAAGTGCTTAAGAAATGCTTGTTGACTACGTGACTAATTCTACATTAGAGTTCAGAAGAGAGACAAGGGCTAGAAAAATGAACCTGGAAGTCATCTATTTGCACAGAGATAAGAATTGAACTGGATAAGAACAGGAACTGATAATATAACTGAGAGATATAGGGGGAAAAATAGGAATTCCTAGCTCTTTTTGTGTTATGTACCCTTTGGGAATCTGGTAGAGCCTTTGGATCCCTTTTCAGAATAATTTTAAAAAAAATTCTTAATTGAAAATATGATAAATTTCAATGATAGGTTAGTGATAATAAATATATATTCTTTTTCCCAACCAAGTTCATGTATTCCTTGAAATGAGTCTGTGAATCTCTATGTTAATTACCATTTATGTTGATAGAGAACAAAAGAGGGTTTAAATCCAGAATTCCACATTGCCCTTCTTTTCTCCCTGGGTTGAGCATTCTGGATGAATCTTTAAATTTTAAAAAGTTAAGGGTCATCCATTTATTTAAGACCTTGCCTGATTCTGTTCTGTCTCAGCAAGAGATACATTCCTGAAAAGCAGCTGTGAAGGTTAAGAAATGCTAGGCTTGGCCCAAAACTGGTACATTGCAAGGTGGAAAGCAGCAGAGGTTGGTATACTGTGTGATTCTTATACTTGCACCCAAGTGATATTGTCAATGACAATATGACAGGATGCCTCTTTGCAACTTTCAACCAATGGCTTTAGTCTGAGGACAATCAGAAAACATGAATTATGGCTTCCATATAACAATCCCTTGAAAACTTCAATATAGGTATCATGTCTCTTCTAATTCTTCTTTTCTTCTGGCTAAACATTTCCAGATCCTTCAACTGGTCTTAATATATCATAGTCTTCATAGTTGCTGTTCTGGCTGCCCTACTCTGGGGAGCTAGGGCTAAAAAAGAGTTTTTGTAAAAAAAAAAAAAAGAGCATAGTAGTCAAAATGTTCAAGCCAAGAGGTGATATTAATAAAAAGTAGGATCCAGATCAAGTCCTGTTCAAAACACATCTGATCATAATTTTAGCTTCTTTTCTTTTAGCTTTTAGCTTTTTTCTTCCAAAAATATGGTGCCCAGAACTAAACACAGTATTATTTGTGATCTGACCAGGGCAGAATATAATGGGGCTATATCTATAGCTATATCTATAGCACAGTGGATAGAATGCTGGACTTGGAATCTGGAAGATCTGAGTTCAAAGTCTTCCTCAGACATTTAATAGTTGGGTGGCTCTAGGCAAATTGCTTAATCACTGTCTGCCTCAGTTTCCTCATCTGTAAAATGGAGATAAAATGCACTCAGATTGTTGTGAAAATAAAAAAAAGATCAAATGAAATAATATTTGTAAAGTGCTTTGCAAATCTTTAAAGTGCTATATAAAGGTAAATTATTATTTTTGTTATTATTATTAACATAAGCTAGCTGTATCCCAGTTCTTTGGGGGGGAGTGCTATGTTACAATATTGCATAGCATGCAATAAAAGCTTAATAAATGCTTAGTGATTGATATCAAACTCTCATACCATCTAGCCTTTTTCTTCACTTATTGTCTGTACCAATAACATGGCAGTTTGGGGAAGGGCAGTGTAAAATAGTAGAAAATACCTGAGAGTCAGGAAAACAATTTTAATGCTAGTTCCATTATGCAGTAGTTGTGTGACTTTGGGCAAGTCATTTAACCCATTTGGTTCTGAGCTTATTTATTTGTAGCAGGTTTTGATACCCCTCCCCCTTCTTCAAAATGGGGTTCTTATGATTCTAAGGGGGAGAAGAAAAGACAGAATACTTTTTAGGAATGGGGGACAGCTAGTTCAAAGATGGAGATGATGGATTGTTGTTTTTGTTGTTATTTTGTTTGAGTCATATCTGACTCTTCATGCTCCATTTGGGGTTATCTTGGCAGAGATACTGGAGTGGCTTCCCATTTCCTTCTCTAGCTCATTTCACAGATGAGAAAATTGAGGTAAATAGGATTAACTGACTTACCCAGGGTCACACAGTAAGCGTTTGAGGCCAGATTTGAACCCAGGAATATGAGTCTTCCTGATGCCAGTCCTGCTCTCTACCCACTGAACTTACACTAGAGTGTTACGTATTAAGGATATGGGAAAAGCTAATACGGCTGGCTGATAGAGTGTGTGAAGGTGATGTAGATAATATATCTCCATATTCCTCATTGCATCAATATCCCCATGCATATGGACACAATATAGTGGTAAAATATTGACCTCAGATTTTCAGGATCTAGATTTGAGTCCTGGCCCAATTGCATGTTGTTTGACCCTGGATAAGTCAATTATTTGCTTTAAATCTCAATTTCCTCATCTGGAAAATGGGTAATGGCAGTCCTAATCTGCTTATGGATTTATTGTAAGGAAAGAGAATGTTATAAACAGGAGAATGTTATGTTAATGCAGGCTATTTCTAGACTTGTTAAAGCAAGAAAGGCAGGGATGTTGAACTGTTTGCCCTTCTGAAATTTCCAAACCAATGATCTTCATAGTACAGGTCTCTTAAAACTGCCTACGCAGCAAAGTTTTCCCGAGCCAACAGGAGCTTGCCAGCTCAACTCAGCATCTTCCTCTGGAGAGGGCAGCTTGGAGCAGGCAGTACTTTCCACCTCACCACCCTCCCCCACTTCACTATTTTGACAGGTGTGTCTAAGGGCTGTGGGTAACTGGAATCATCAGGCTCAGCACAAATTGGGGCGGGAGGCACTATTCCTTAGTTTGTTTCCATACACAGGCAGGGGAGGGGTAATGAGGCAGTCAGGGCTGAAATGGAGAAGATTGGGATGATAAGGGCAACTAAAGAATGGCTTCAGGAGTGTACCCAAAGCAGCATCCCTTCACCCATCCTACAAAACTCCCGATCTCATTTTTTTCCCAGGATGTAGATTTGTAGTGCAGCAAAATGATTGATGTATTTGGAGTCAGAGACCATGGATTCAAACACTGACTCTGCCATTTTTATTACAAGTCAATGAATCTTTCTGGACTCAGTTTCCTTTTCTAAGAAATGAGAGGATTGGACCAAATGATTTCTAATATTCCATTCAGCTTTAACCCTATAATACTAAGTTCCAGAAACCATCTCACCACTTGACAATTCACAGGATCATAAGTTTAGATTTGGAAGGAACTTTGAGGCTATTGAGTCCAACCATCTCATTTTACAGATGAGCCAAACACGATAAAATGATTTGCCCCATTGCCCAACTAGACTGAAGCAGACTTTGAACACAAATTTTCTCGATTTGAGCACTCTACTGCACTATCAAATTTCCTGATAAAGGTCTTTACTCTAGACCTGATATTTGGTTTGAATTTCTTTCTACTGACTAACTTCCCAATTGGTCTATTAAAAATACTATTTTTTAAGGAAAATGGGAATAACTTGCCCACTTATTCAGTTCTCTTCACAGTAACTAAATATCTGCTGGACAAGAAGATAACATGGAATCTGAATTCAATTCATCAAATATTTATTTCATACTTCTGCTGTCCAGCATCTATGTTAAATACTCCAGGAGACAGGAAGCTAAAGAAGACATGCTTTCATGTAGCTAATGGTCCTCATGGGAAAGAGAATGCTCTTGGGGACCAGAGTAACTAGGAAGCCTCATCTCATTCTGCTTTAACGGGGCTTGGGATTCTACTTGGTTGAGATGTATTCCTTTCCTGAAACTTGGCCAAATAGGGAACTTTGAATTGATCCTGACTCTACTGTTTGCATTGTGTGTGACCATGGGCTGGGCCCTTAGTTTCCTCATCTGCAAAACAAGATGATTAGACTAGATAATTTTCCAACTCTAAATTTATGATCCATCAATAGGGTTTCATTGTATAATGTAGCTGCTTGAGGGCTGATTTTTTTTTTATCTTTATAGTTCCAGCACCTGGCACAGAGCCTGGCATGGAATAAGAGCTTATTGAATGCTTATTGAGTTGAGTCAGACAATGAGGATCATTGCAATAACAGGGTCAAGGAAGTCAACCTAGAGGTTACATCAGAGGAAAGGACATGGGCTGTGAAAGATTTCTTTGTTTGGGGTGCGGGTCCCATCAGCGTTTGCCACTGGAATATATTTTCCCTTCCTCTGCTCCAAATTCTTTTGGTTCTTCTAGCCCCAGGTGCAGATCTGTCTTCTCTAAGAAACCTTCTCAGACTCCTCCAGCTTGCTATCTTCTCTCCTCTTTGTGTTCAGGGAATGAGTAATGCAGTGAAATTAGCACTGGAATTGAGAGGCTCTGAATTCAATTTCTGACTCTTATTTATTACCTACAGGTGCACCTTGTTTTATTGTGCTTTATTTTATTGTATTTTATTGTGGTAACCCTGCCTCCTGCAAGTCTATCAGTACCATATTTCTAACAGTACATGCTGATATTGTATCTCTGATACATTTTTGATGATTCTTGATATATTTCAAACCTTTTCATTATTATTATGTCTGTTATGGTGACCCGTGGTCAATGATCTTTGGTGTTACTATTATAGTTGTTTTGGGACACCATGAACCATGCCCATATAAGATGGCAAACAATGATAAATGTTGTATATGTTCTGATTGCTTCATGGACCAGCCATTCTCCCCATCTCCTCAGGCTTTCCTGTTTCCTGAGTCACAGCAATATTGAAGAATATTACATATACTTGGTTGATAAAGCAGTGGCAGAATTTGAAAGAACTGTCTCCAATTTTGAAAAAGGTGCAATTGTGAGCAAAATGCAAAACAGCATCACATGCTATAGAGTCCAGTTTCTTTCATCCTTTTTTTTTTTTTTTTTTTTTTTTTTTTGCTGAGGCAATTGGGGTTAAGTGACTTGCCCAGGGTCACACAACTAGGACGTATTAAGTGTTTGAAGTCAAATTTGAACTCAGGTCCTCCTGAATTCAGGGCTGGTGCTCTATCGACTGCGCCACCTAGCTGCTCCTAGAGTCTAGTTTCTTAAACTGTGGCTCATAACCCCATACAGGCCTTATAACTGAATGTAGGGGGTTGCTAGATAATGACTTATTACCAGTAAATGTTTTATTTGTATACCTATTTTATATACCTATATACCCAGGTTCACAAAAATTTCTTGGGTGAAAAGAAGTCATGAATGGAAAAAGTTTAGGAAATCCTGTTATAAAGAAATGTTTTGTTAAAGAAAGAGAAAATCAATGTGGCAAACTTCATTGTTGTCTTATTTTAAGCAATTGCCATAGCCAGAACCCTGGCTAGATTGTACCCTTTAGCAATCACCACCCTGATCAGTCAGTGACCATTAAAATCAAGACAAGACCCTCTACTAGTAAAAAGATCGTAACTCACTGAAGACTCAGATGATATTTAGCATTTTTTTTTAGCAATAAAGTATTTTTAATTAAGGTATGTACATTGGACTTTAAAAAAAGACATTATTGTACACTTAGTAGAATACAAAATAGTGAAAACATAACTTTTATATGCATTGGGAAACAAAAAATGGGACTTGCTTTATTGTAATATTTGCTTTATTGTAGTGATCTAGAACTGAATATGCAATGTCTCTGAGGTGTGCCTTTTTATGATCATAAGCAGGTAATTGAACCCTCTTGAGGGTCAATTTTGCCAAATATAAAATGGAGAGGTTAGACAAGGTACCTTCTAAAATCACTCTAGTTTTAAATTTATGATCCTCTGGTAATTTTTGCCTGTACCACTTAACTGGAATTTGACCCATATTTTAAATAATATGAAATAACCTGTGTAAAGCACTTGAAGTGCTATATAAATGCTATCTATTATTGTTATCATTTCCTTTTTATCTTTGGATATCTTTTTATGTGTATGTTTTCTTCTGCTTCATCTCCTTCTATTGTCCGCCCCGGAAACTAGGTCATAAAGACCTCTTAGACAGAAACTGCATCTTCAGTCTTTCTAACTCCTGGTCACAATGGAGCCACTCTGTAAATGATTGTTGATTGATGGATGGACCACAATGTCCAGAAACAGATTCTATGTAGGATGTGATTCCTCTATGTCCTAGAAGAGCAGCACCTCTGTGGAAGAGAGGGATGGATATGAAGATTCTATGTGAAGTTGGATGTATCTGAGTGTGATTTTCCTATGTTTCACCAGAATAACACCTCTGAAAGAGAGGTTTAGCCATAGATAATCTGTGTGAGGTGGGAGATTCTGTGGATGATTCTTCTATGTTCCACCAAAATGGCACCACTGTGGAAGAAAGGTCAGGAAGCCCATCTTCCTTAGGTATCTCTTTATTGATCCAGTAATACAATATTTTTGATATAGGTAGATATGAGGGTTACACAGCAGCAATGGGGGAAGATGCAAACCAGTTGCATATTAATTGGAACAAAAACAATGACGTTAAGATGCCACTTCAGTGGCATCTTAGATATACTTGGTCGATAAAGCAGCGGCAGAATTTGAAAGAACTGTCTCCAATTTTGAAAAAGATGCAATTGTGAGTGAAATGCAAGGATGGCTTGGCCATTTTTTTTCTACACCAATCGTGAAGAGCATTTCTCTCTGAAGTTATCCCTAAAAGGTTTCTGAGTCATCCCCAAAATGGTGCAGCCCCAGCAAGTAGTACAAGGGCTCTGGTCCAGGTCAATCAGTATGGTAGCAAAGACCCTAATCCCCTCTTCCCTAGAGCCTAGAATTGTGATTCTGCAGAAATGTGAGGATAGGTGACTTCCGTGTTCCTACAGCTCAGAGAGGATCATAGAATCGGGGATCGTGATCCTTTTACAAGGAATTTCTTGATACTTCTCTCCAGCAGTACCCTCTAGAAGCTGAGGGTAGTGGAAGAGGAGGACTGGCCAGAATCTCATTGGGAATAGGAGGATCATACACTGTTCTCACTTGAGGGCTCTGCCCTTAATTTTTAAGTGGTGAGTCCTGCTCACTACAAGTATGATCTTGTCTCTCTTCAAAGAGTTAACTGGGGATGATTTTTAGTTCTGGATCAGGGAGGACAAAGGCACTACTCGTGGGACCAATGTAAATCTGTTTACAGCATGAGCAGCTGTTCAGTATGTGCTAGGGCTAGATGAACTTAAAGAAGTGGGAGTAGTGCTCTGGTTAGCAGGAGGTACCTGCTGCTGCCTGGTACATCCCCTTGTGACAACAATAAATTCTTGTTCAGGGAACAGAGAGGACCAGCCTCAGAGTTAGGTGTGTGTGTGTGTGTGTGTGTGTGTGTGTGTGTGTGTGCGCACGCATGTGCATGTGTATTGGGGGAGAACTCTCTGAATGAAGAGCTGTCTTCCCAAAGTACCCAAATATGAACATGCTTAACCAGGATCTTCCTCTTCAGTTTGTCTCTTTCTTATCCCAACACTGGTGGCCTTCTCCATCCATTTTCACCAATCTACTTTAAGCAGTTTTTCTAAGACTAGAAGGTGCAGAGTGGGTGCTGATCTGTGTTAGTGAAGGGAGCAATATAACAAGAAGTTTCCTGCACCAATAAAATTACAATTTCAGACCAAAAACCACACTTTAGGTTCTGCTGCATTTTTTCTTAAAGTGAAGATACCCTTTCACCTCAGTTCCCACTGGGCTGCCACATGCCCAAAGAGAAGGCAGGGAGGTAGAAGGCCTTTTAAAAAGGCATCTTGCTTTTAGTTGAAACCAGAGACAGGGCCATGAGGATGGCATGGCCATTTTTTTCTACACCAATTAAGAAGAGCATTTCTCTCTGAAGTTTTCCCTAAAAGGTTTCTGAGTCATCCCCAAAATGGTACAATCCAAACCAAGAAACTTTTTTGATGACTAAATAGACCTTGTGGTTTTCACAAGCAGGTAGTGTCATTCCTTGACACATCCAGTATTTGGTTGGCCCTGGTCACATTAGATATGATGGGGGAATAAGAGAATATTTGCCATACCTGTAATGATACTGGTTCAATACCCTCTTCTGGGCAATCACTGCCAGATTTATGACCTGACTAATTTGTTCAAATCCCATCTGTATGGGCATTCTTAGACCCATCTGCCCTTCCTTATGGCCTGCACTTTCATCTTCCCAAGGCTAATCTAGTTAGACCCCTGTTCAGCAGAGAAAGGCTTTAGGAGAAAGAAAATAGTAAGAAGGGAGTTACTGCTTCTTTATCATCAGTCTGCCACAATCATCACCATGATCATGACCACCATCACAACTCCCCCCACCAATATCATCCCTATCCCTATCCCTATCTTCCCCCTAAGAACTAAAAAGCTTAATTCCATTAATTTAGCTTTGGGAACTTCTTTATCTGGCAGTAGCCTTTGAGGGTAAAGGTGGGTGGGGTTCTAAGATCCCCACTGAGACTAGTCAAAGCAGCAAGCAGGAAGTCCTTTGAAAGCTGGAAATGGACAGGGTCAGATCCAGAAAGAATCCCAGTGGAGATGAAGGAAGCATAATTGTCTTTGGGGAGATGCTTCTTCCTTGATGGGGCCCTGGACTGCTTTGGGCAGTCCCTTTCCCCAGAACTTTTGTGTGGCAGTATTTCTAGGAAGTGGACTCTGTTCAGTAAGGGCTCTGATTTCTTGGTAGCCCTGGAGGCCCAGGAAGACCAGGGGGACCCTGTATCCCAGGCTCACCCTTTGGACCCATGGGCCCAACCTGGCCTGGTGATCCAGGTTTCCCAGCGATTCCTGGCTTGCCCTGAGGTCCTGGTGGTCCTGGAGAACCTGGGGGTCCCTCTGGCCCCTGGGATCCCATATCACCCTTGGGACCTGGTTGTCCTCTTAGTCCTGCTGATCCAAAACTGCCTTTAGATCCTTTAAGGCCTGGGAAACCTTTGAGGCCATTGGGTCCCCTTTCACCTGCTGGTCCTTCTTTACCAGGCTGACCCTGAGGACCTTGGGGACCAGGAGGCCCCATAGTGCCATTGTCTCCTTTGGGACCTCTACTCCCATAGGGTCCCTTCATGCCCATGTCACCCTTGAGTCCTCTTGGTCCTGGAGGTCCAGGGATGCCTAGGATTGGAAGAAAATAGGAGGTCAAGATATCAGACTTTGCTTTTTAAAAAGAGAACTTGGAGATTGTCTAGTCCAACTATCTCATTTTACAAATGAAGAAATTGGGGCCCATGATGGTGAGGGTTTACCTAACCAAGCTGGGATCCCAACCATCATTCTGCTATGCTTCCCAAACCAATACACCCCTCCATGGGTACCACTTCATTATACATGTTGTTTTCTCCTGTTAGACTGTAAGCTTCTGGAGGGCAGTAGTTGTCTTTGATACTTTGTCTTTGTATCCCTAATGTCTGGCACTGTGCCCAGCACATGGTAAGAACTTAACAATATTGGGAAAGACTAATATGAACTGATACAAAGTGAAGAAAGTAGGATGAATAAAATATTGTACACAGTAACAGCAATCCCATACAATGATCAACTGTGAATAACTTAAGCTATTCTCAGCAATATGTAATGGGGAAAATATTATTAAAAGTAAATTAAAAAAAAAGAATTTAAATGCTTTATCATTTATTGATCCATGAAATGACTTATCTAGGAGGCAGGGAGTTGTAAAATCAGTCTAAGAACTCAAGTTTTTCTGATTTCAGTCTAGCATCATCATCACAGCTAACATGTACATGACACTTTAAGATTTATTTTGTGTAGATTATTTCATCTGAATACTTTGTGTAGATCATCTCATTTGAACTTCACAAAAAACCCCATGAGGTCAGTACTGTTATTATTTACATTTTACAGATACGGAAACTGAGGTTGAGAGAGAGAGAAATCGACTTGTCTAGGATCAAACAGCTAAGCAGGGACTGAGGTGGGATTGTAACTTGGATCTTTCTGATTCTAATTAGGCACTTTCCCCATTCCACCACTGTGCCTCAGCATTTATTTTACTAGTTTCTCAATAACATCTTATTCACATCTAGCTACAGAAGATGAGTTTGCCTGACCATAGTGCTCTTTGTGAAAGTTTGGAGTAGGATTTTTTTTTTAACAGACCAACCTTGTGGTCAGCTGTATCCTGTCCTTTCTGAATACACATACACAGCCAGGACAACTATTCTTTTGAATGGGAGAACAAAGGAGGGATTTTGAAAGGTGACAGAAAAACAAAGAGGAAGAAAGCAGCTAATTTGCATGGGGGCCTTTTCTCTTTGCCCTCTCAAGAATGGAGATCTCAGGATTTAGGTACCTAACAATATTATTGTTTTAAAAAGAAACAGTGGAAAAATTAGTTATATAAGAGAGAGTAAAAGAACCAGGATTCATGGCTCTAATATATAGCACCTGAGTGACCTTGGGCAAATCTGCTTGTATAAGCCTTGTTTTCTTCATTTGTAAAATCAGGGGATTGGACTATATAGTCTCTACCTTCCAGTTCTAAATCTATAATCCTTAAGCATCTTAAACCATATGCAAGGATCCCTGAAGGCTACTGCATATTGACTCAGAAAACTACATATTAATATTATCTATGACTTATTATGTCTTTATTTTATTAAATATTTCCCAATTACATTTTAATTTGATTCAACCCCATTCTGGAGTCTTATAGGTGAGCTTGAGGTATATTTGATAGGTTTTATCTAATCCACTTGTTTTATAAAAGACTTTCAATAAACACAGAGAGAGGTGACTTGCATATGGTCATCAACTGTTTGATCCAAAACTCTCATTTTTTACAGATAAGGAAACTTAAGTCCCCATCCCTAAATTATTCTTTTATGTTATACATTTTACATATATGTATGTACATATTAATTACTTACACCCTAGGTTCTGACATCAAAATCTAATGCTCTTTTTATGGTTTCAGGTCTTCTTGAAACTATCTCCTGCCCATCCCAATGCTTGGAGATTGCTTCTTTCCTTGTAACTCCCTTAGAACTTATTTTTTCTATGATTCTCATGGCCTTTAACCTAGTTTTCATTGTAACATCAACAATATTTTTGTATTTTCTGTCTCTCTAACTAGAACAGGATAAGTCCTGTGTCCTGTATTCCTTATACTCCAGAGTTCAGTGCAATGGATTTTTAAAAATTGGACTTATTGTTTCACTGATATATGGGAACTTGAAGCGAAGACTCTCTACTAATGCATACTTAATTAAAAAATATTTGTTAAATGCTTTCCATATATCAGACATTGCCCTAAGTGCTGGGGATATAAAAGAAGCAAAAGATAGTGTCTGCCTTGGAGGGACTTAAAATCTAATGGGGGAGACAATAAGCATACAAATAGGTACAAATAAGCTATAATGATACACAAACACACACGTTTTATATATATGTATATATAAACATATATATATATAATTAGGAAATAATTAATTATGGCAGGAAAGACACTAGAATGAAGAATTGTTGGGAAAGACTTTCTATAGAAAGGACTTTAATTGGGACTTAAAGGAAGCTGGGGGAAGCCAGTAGGTGGAGATCAGGAGGGAGAGCAAATATATACCAGGTTTAGGGGACAACTAGAGAAACTGTCTAGAAGGTATAGGTGGAATCCTTTATTTGTTGACCAGTCAGGAAGCCTGTCTCCCTGAATTGAAGAGAATGTGGCAGGGATTAAAGTGTAAAGAGACTGGAAAGGTAGAAGGGACCGAGGTTATGAAGCACTTTAAGGTTTGTAACATACTTTGTGTACATTATCTCATCTGAATACTTTGCGTAGGTCATCTCATTTGAATTTCACAAAAAAAACCATGGTCAGCGCTTTGAAGGTTAGACCCACTGTCCTTTCTCATGAATGTTTTGTAACAGAAATATAAAAGATTAGAGTCAATTCTCCTCATTTTATATTTGGAGAGAGGCTCAGAGAGGTTGCACATATAAGGAGTATCAAAGCCAGGATTCAAAGCCATGTTTTCTGACTGTAGGCTCAAAGTTCAGGCTGTGATGTGAGACTGCTGCTTAAGCCTTAGCTTTCAGGGAGAAGGGACCCTGGGAACTCTGGGCAGTTTTAAGCTCCCTGGGAGCTCCTATAAGCCAGCCTAGTCCCCACCAGAGCCCTTCCCCATAACTTCTGATTTTTCTAACCCGAGCAACATTGCCTCTAGCCCCACCCCTTGTTCTCCCTCCAGCCTCCACTCCCATCACTTGTGGAATGATTTGTTCTATGTAGAACAGAGAGGCCATAAGTTTTGCTCTATTATGACCTAAACCAGAAACCAGAGCCCAGTCTCTACCCCACTGGGGCCAACCAAAACTTCAGGCCCCAGTTTCTTGCCACCACCATTCCCAGTCTTCCCCACCCAGCTTCTCCCTCTCCACTAGAAGATGTTGTCATGTATTGACTCACTCAGATATATCAATAACAGAGAATAGAATTTCCTGTCTGCTTCTGGGTTGTCTGGGGAAGGGAAGCTGAGGAGGGCAGCTGTGGGACTTTTGAAATGCCAACAGCCCAAGAAGCTTTGCCCTGGCCCATTTTCCATAATAAACACCCCCAGCAGGATGGCAGCAAAAACAACTGAGGTTCCCTGAAGCACTGCTTGTGGGCCATGGCTCTGGAGCTAAAGTTGTTTGTAACCTGGCTCAGCTCGGGTTTGCCAAAGCAGAGGGAACTGGGGCAATGGTCTGCTGAGGTATGGTGGAAGGGACACTGGGATCAGGAGTCAGAAGGACTGCTGGGTCCTAGTTCTGATTCTGTCACCAACGACTATGTTAATTGCCAGATGATTAAGCCTCAGTTTCCCATCTATAATATGAAGGAGTACAGACTCATTTGAATGGATGCAGGGTGAAGTAAACAGAACCAAAAAAATAATACACTCACAGTGGCTACAACGATGTAAAAGGGAAGAATGAGAAAACAAAACTGAATCCTGTGTCATTGATATTAGAATACTATCTGTAATCTAGGTCTCCACCAGACTCCTGGGTTTAGCATAGCCTGGCTCTCATTCTGGGACCCTTGGCTTAAGAAGGACAATTTTCTTCTTTAATTTTCATCTCTTGAATTATTAGTCTGAGCATTGTTTTAAAGGATATCTGAGAATTTTTCCCTTTTAGAAATTAATTGCATCCTTTGACCTTTTTTATTCATTGTATAGCACCATACTCATTCTATACATTTATACATACACGTCCCTCTCTCTCTCTCTCTCTGCATATATATATATACATATATATATATACATGTGCATATATGTATATATATTTATGTACACATACACACACACATATATTTCTTTGTTTTGATTATCAAGCATTTGAATTTTCTATATCCTACTTTTCTCCATTTATTGAAAAAGGAAAATAGTAATAATAACATAAGACTTTAAGGTTTGCAAAACACTTTACAAATATCTCATTTTTTCCTCACAACAACCTTAGTATATGGGTATTATTTTTATCATTACCCTCTTTTTACAGATGAGAAAACTAAAGTAGATTGAGATTAAGTGATAGAAAATGTTTGTTCTTTCTGCATGTTAATCCAGTGTCTCTCTCAAAGGAGGTAGTTAACATTTTTCATTACTGATCTATGGAATCCTATTTGATCATTTTATTGATACAAGTTCTCAAGTCTTCCAGTTTTTATTTTTTTTAACAATACTCTTTCTTGTCTACTTTTGTAGTAGATTTCAAAGTCTCCTACTGAGCAAGAGACTAAAAAGATCCCATTTAGGGGCAGCTAGGTGGCACAGTGGTTAGAGCACCAGCCCTGAAGTCAGGAGGACCTGAGTTCAAATCTGGTCTCAGACACTTTCTAGCTGTGTGACCCTGGGCAAGTCACTTAACCCCAATTGCCTCAGCAAAAAAAGCAAAAAAAAAAAAAAAAAGATCCCATTTATTTTCAACAAAAATGTTTTTATTTTATGTTTTCATAGCTTATTTTTTATAGATCTAACCCACTTAACAATATTAATAAATTTTACAAAAATATGATGTTAAGCCAAAATATTATCCAGCACAGTTAGTTGCAAAAGGGATAATATTATAAATGTTCTAATTGGCTTCAGTGGACAAATGACTTGATGACTCAACAATAGGTTTTGGTTACAATGCATTAACTATGTTATTGCAAATCCAAGTGGCTAGTGCCCAGTTCAGGGTGTGCCAGTTGGTGTGGTGGGCTGTTTCCAAAAACCTTTGACTTAATGCATCTCATTTGTAGTAAGTGACAGAACTTCAGACTTCAAAATAAGAATGCTTTTGATTACACTCCCTGCCTTTACATGAAATACCCTCCCCAATGCCTAGGGTGATGCTCTGCACCCAGCAGAAACTTAATAAATATTTGTTTGAATAATAATAATAATAACAACAACAAGAATTATGTTTGTTGTGGAACACACTGCTTCCCAACTGTATTCAAGCTACAACACTGTGCTAAACATATTGGGAAGAGACGGAGATGAAGTAATGTAGGGGCAGCCCACCCCTCAGCCTCAACAGGTTCTAAATCTTTATTAGTTGTGACTCTGGGCAAGCCCCATAACTTCCCTCAATCTTAGTTTCCACACCTATAAAATGGGGATAATAATAGCACTTTTATCACAAGATTGCTGTGAGGAGACCAAATGAATTAATATGAAGTACTTTTCAAACCTTAAAGTACTATGTAAATTGAACTATTTTTAGGTATAGAGGAGATCTTCTTCAATTGGTCCAGGAACCAACAGGCAAATCTTATCAACATTTAGTCATGTATAATCAAGGTCCCATTATAGTGTCATAAGGACTTCTTGAAGCCAAAAAAGTAGTTTCTCAGTTTTTATCCATGAAATTTCAGCACTTTGGTTATAAAGAGCCTAAGGTTTGTTTTAAATCTCCGAAAGTATCTTTGAAGTGGAATCAGTTCTCCTTGCAGTCTGTTTGTGTGCATGTTTGAAACAATTTGAGGGTTTTAGAAATTGGCTTTGGGACTGGAGGCACCCTCCCAGCTCTAAAAGCCTGTAAATTTGATGCTATGAAGTAACTTTTATTTTCCCAGGTGGTTTCCTTTCTGCTCTCGATAACCCTGTTTATTTTCTTGTACAAGATGTTTTGAAAGGACTTTCTCTTTGCAGCAGCAGTAAGACTCTTGGCTGTGGTTATTGATTCAGCTGAGTTGCCAGATCTTTTCATGCCTACCTGTCTTACTGCAGGTAAACACACTCATCTTGTGTGGCAGCTGTTGCTATTTAGGGCTGTGGAAGCAGAGGGATGAGGTCTGCCTAATCAGAGTACCATGAAGGCAGATCATAAGGATTAAAGCAACAATCTCCACTTCTTGCTGGTAGCTTGGGGTATCTAGCCTCAACCTGGCAGAGAGGGAAGGCAGTGAGGTGGTGCAAGTGGATAGAGCATTGGGTTTGGAATCAGGAAAATTTATCTTCCTAATTAAATCTAGCCTTGGATACTTATTAACTGTATATATATATATATATATATATATATATATATATATATATATA
>JAJPUD010002466.1:0-80001 GCA_023553655.1 Myrmecobius fasciatus | reverse complement strand
ATATATATATATATATATATATATATATATATGGTGAGAGAGAGAGAAAGAGAGAGAGAGAGAGACAGAGAGAGAGACAGAGAGACAGAGAGAATATACCTAATATAATGTAGATCCCTGGGAATACAAAAATGATACAAGAAATGTCTACCCTCAAGGAAGTCATATTCTATCGTGGAATGAAACACATAAACAGCTGATAATTTGTGGGGAAAGACAGCCCTAATGAACAACCACACTTACTCTTGTATTATTCATTAGATAATCAACTTGTTTTATCTTTTAATGTCATTTATTTTTATATTCATGTTTCCTTTTCCCACTGATTAGACTGGAGCTAAGCACAATATTCCAAACTCACTATACCCAGCACCTAGCATACTGCCTAATGCAGAGCCCAGTCAATGATTATTAATTCAGTTGGTGGTGATGATGATGTATGATGACTTCTCCTCACACAGGTAGTGAGCATCAGAGGCAAGATTTGAATCCAGATTCTCTGATTCCAGAGCCAATTCATCCATTGGCTATGCTGTAGTCTATAGTAAATTTGGTGGGAAGAATGCTTTGTAGTTACCACTTTTAAGTTTGAATCTCCCTAGTATCAAAGTAGCAGCAGTAAGTTTGCCCTGGTTAGGAAGGGATGTTTTTATACCTCTTCTTATTATATCTTTTCAGTATGTTTCTCTCTATAAAAATAAATTCACATTAGTTGATTATTAGTCATCTTGAGGAGATAGCAAATGGTCAAATGGTATTAGGATGGATTAGATACTATTGGGGAAAATACTTTTAAATTCCCTAAACCCTGAGAAAGGGAAAGTATTTGAGCTCTGAAGAACCACCCTCACAATGCTGGGGTAAGGGGTGGGAGATCGAGCTCAGAGACTCTATGTAAGTCTTACACTTACACAGCTGCTTTTTGTATACTTTTCCCCCTTATTCTTCCTCCCCTAAGGAACCCCATCCCACCTCCAGCTCCAATGGCCAGTACTCTGCCGATCTTGGGGATTACACTGATTTGTCCTTGATTACCTGGAAGGAAAAAAAAACTCATTCTCTGTCTTTCTCTGAAATGTGTTTGGGGACAAATTTAAAGGTTTCTTCCTCAGTTCAGGACATGATGCTCCATATGCCATCCATGAAACATTGCCTTGTAGGACATTGTAGTAGGATAGATCAGTATTTCTAGCAGTTTGTGATGAGCTGGGCTATAATTAAGCTGGTAGAAAGAGAGGTTAGGAATGTGACTAGAAGTTAATCATTCCCCATAGCTCGAGACCTCTCACGAAGCCTTGCTTACCACAGAAACCCCAATAGTTTCCAAATGATAGGGGACAGGCATCAGGTCAGGAAGGGTAGGGATGGGTTAAGGCTAACATTAGCTCACCAGTTCTGGGAAAAAGAGCAGAAGGAGGATTGCTGGGATTATCAACAGGATCTAAAGGAATCCAGAGCACAGAAGTAAAGGGTGCCATTGGGAGTTAGCAAGGTCAGGAGGCAGGGAAAGAAATGAACAATAAATATATGGGTCCTAACAGGCCTCTTAATTACTAAGGAAGAGTCAGGAAGTCAGAAGTTGTAATTAAGTAATTCATGCCCATTAAGTTCAGTCCACAAATGACTTCAAGTCTGGGAAAAGTGGGTGGTCTATGGGGCTGAAACTAAGGGGTAGGATGTTAGGCAGGGGCTACTCTGAGCCCCAAGCCTTCCAGGCTCTGGGACAGAGATTACAAGGCCAGAGAGCACCAGTGGTACATACGGGAAAGAAACATCAAAGCATCTAATGCTTCCTGGATGGTGTGGAATAGTGGAAAGAGATTGGATCCAGTAGGTCTCCTTCTGGCTTTGTCACTGACTAGCAGAGATCTTGGCCAAGTCATATTACTGTCCTTAACATGCTTTATATCCACCCAAACTGGCCTTCTTGTTCTTCCTCACACAGGACACTGGATTTCTCATCTCCTTGCCTTTGCCATAGACCTCCATGCCTCTGCTTATTGGAATTCCTAGGCTCCTTCAATAGCTGGCTAAAAATCCAACCTCCTACATAAACCTTTCCTGATCCTCCCGGCTAATAGTGCCTCCTCTTTTAAATTCCTTTTTGTTTATTTTGTATATATTTTGAATTTATTTGTATGTGAACCTGTTGTTTCTTCTGATAGAATATAAGCTCCTCGAAGGCAGGAACTCATTTGTTTTTTCTATGTTCATTGGTTGATAAGTAGGTTTCAGGTGAAATCCCCAGGGTAAGGAATTCCAGCAGTTATGGATCAATGGAAAAAAATTGACTGGATTTAGAGTTCAAATCCTTCATCTGCCTCTTAATTCTCTCATGACACTGGACAAATCACTTCATCTCTCTGGGCCTCAGTTTCTTCATCTGTAAAATGAGGGGTTGGACTTGATGTCCAAAGCTATTTCCAGTTCTGAGTCACAGTATGATTTTAGGAGTGCTCTCAGTCCCTTTTTTGACATGGGAATTCAGTGGATTCTTTGTACTTTAGAGAGAACTTACCAACTGACATGGAAGAAAGGAAGGAGGCCTTGTATCCCATTCCATTTGAGGCCTTTCTGTTAATCTCTTTACAGTAAAAATATTTTATATGGATTATATTTAAAGTTCACCCATATTTTTCAACTATAGAGTTGCAGTTTTTCCCGAAAAAAAGCAGTGTTCATATTTACTTGGACCTGTGCTTTCCTGCCCTTATACAAACATTGAAGTGGCATTTTTAAAGATTTATGCACATATATAAGTCACTCCTACCACAATCTGAAAGTTCTAGTTTCATAAAAGCCAAAAGAACTTTTGGGAGAGTTTTGTTTTGTTTTGTTTTCTTTTTTTTTCTATGAATCTAGAATGTAAGAGTAAAAGCAATAACAACATTTTAAGGGACAGACTTTTTGATTTACCTCAGCCTGGTTCCACTATGTCCTCTGCCTTCTAAATGCTTTATGTTTATATAGACTCAGTCTTTCATTTTAATTGTGGAATAAAAAACATTAAAGGGCCAGAATATAAATAGACTTTGTATGAATTCATTATTGGTAGCAATCTCCTAGCATGCAAAAAAACAAAAAAGCTGTGTAAGGCTGACCACTACACTGGGCACTTGACAGCATAGATGTCTCAGATAACTATTTCCTTTTCTCCTTCCAGTAATACTGGAATTCCCAGTACAATTGGGCCAACATGTCTAGTTCCTTAATTGTAAACTCCTGGAGATTAAATGATCAGATCTTAATTGCCACTAGTTCTTTCACTTAGAGCCAAGATATTACCAAACTTTGTAATACTCTGGTCTAATGATATGTCAGCAGAGAATGTTCTATATAGCAGCTAGACTATAGATTCTTGTGTTTCTGTATCTGTGTAAAATCAGAATAGATTCTTGTCTTTTTATCATAAAGACAGGATGACACAGAACAGGTCATAGCAAGAGTGGACAGACCAAAGTTCTTACCTAACAATTAACTTTCTGACTTCCCTACTCAGTCAACTCCAGTGGATTTCCATTGCCTCTTAGATAAAGCTTTTATTTTTATTTTTTCTGAGGCAATTACCCAGGGTCACACAGCTAGGGCGTATTAAGTGTTTGAGGTCAGATTTGAACTTGGGTCTTCCTTACTTCAGGGCCAGCACTCTATCCACTGTGTCACCTAGCTTCCCCAAAGCTTTTGTCTTTTAAAGCTTTTCCCAATTCGGCCTGACCCGGCCTTTCTGGCCTGATAGAACATTGTTCCCTTTTTCATAGTCTGCTGTCCAACCATACTGATCTTTTCTTTAATCTTCCATTTCCTGGGCTTTTCTCTGATTGTCACCCATGCTTTGAATGTGCTTTCTCCTTTTCTCTTCCTCAGAGAATCCCTTTATTCCTTTAAGGTGACACTCAATAGTATCTTCAGCATTCAGCTTTGTGAGTCCCCTATCTGCTAGTGTCCTCCCTCCAATGCTACCTTATATTAACTGCTTTGTGTATGTGTGTATGTGGTTACACATACACATATATATGTATATACATTCATACACACACATACACACACACACATATATATATATAAATAAAATGTATTTGCTTCCCACTTTAGAATATGTGCCTTGAAAATAGGAATTGTTTTATTCTTTGTATTTGTATCCCAGTGCCTACTATAGTGTGTGACACATAGTAAACATTTAATAAATACTGATTGATTGATTGATTCAGAGACAGAATATTATGAGCAAATAGAAAATAGAAATAGATTGTCTGACTATGACAGTCTGTGAAAAGGAATTATATTTAATAAGACTGAAAAGATAGTATAGAACCTAATTGTGTAAGTCTTTAAATGCTAAAGAAACATGTTTGCATTTTATGAATTTAAGTGCAGATTTAGACATGGGTATGTTGATTGAGTGAGGATCAATATAGCTAAGTCTGGGGAGGCTTATTGCCAGGTGGAGGAATTTCTCAACCACAACTTGAGAAGACCTTTTACCCAGACAAGAAAGGTGACCATAAGTGCTAGGAGAGGAAGCATCCCCAACTTGGGTACCATAAAGCCTTCAAGTTTTGAACTATAAGATTTTGACAATGGAACATTGGGCCTGGATGTGAGAATCATGGGAGCATATACTCTTGCTTATTTAAAACAGATTAAGATAATGCTTTCCTGGGTAGCAAAGAATTGGAAAATGAGTAGATAACCATCAATTGAGGAATGGCTGAATAAGTTGTGGTATATGAAGGGGATGGAATATTATTGTTTTATAAAAATGATGAACAAGGTAATTTTAGAAAAACTTGGAAAGATTTATATGAACTGATACTGAGTGAAACAAGCAGAACCAGGAATATATTGTACACAATAACATCAAGAATATGTGATGATCATCTATGAAAGACTTGATTCTTCTCAGTGATTTAGTGATCCAAGAAATCTGAATAGACTTTGGTTAGAAAATGCCATCCGTATGGGGCAGCTAGATGGTGCAGTAGTTAGAGCACCAGCACTGAAGTCAGGAGGACCTGAGTTCAAATCTCTGTCTCAGACACTTCCTAGCTGTGTGACCCTGGGCAAGTCACTTAACCCCAACTGCCTCAGCAAAAAACCGAAAAAAAAAATGCCATCTGTATCCAGAAAAAGAACTATGGAGATTGAGTGTAAATCAACACATGCTATGTTCATTTCTTTTTTCTGTTTTTTTTTCTCTCATGTTTTTTTTACTTTTGTACTGATTTTTTCTCTCCCAACATGATTCATAAAACAATGTGTATTAAAAATAAATTAATTAAAAATATTAGCAGAAATAACAGAAAGTATTATCTGTTCAAGGTTTTTCTTAGAAGTATTTTATGTAACTACAAAATAAAATAAAATGAAATGATAATGCTTTCCTAGGCAGAAAGACAAAGAAAAAACATTCAAAGCAGATTTGATGTAAAGGGAAAAAGAATCACTTGTTAAAGTGATTCTAGAAACAGAGAGCAGACTAGTGGTAAATACAACAGGTGATCTTGTGCTTTTACATTTATGAATCCAAGAAAGCTTTGAGTGTGGTATACCAGTAGAGTAAGGTAGGTGGATGCTGGTGAACATCATAAGGAGGGTGTGTTGAGTAGCCTCAGTGAGTGAGGGGACAGAATGGTGTGCTGGAAAGAACAAAGGGTTAGGAATCTGGAAACCTGGGTCTAGTCCCAGTTCTACTATAAGCTCACTATTGACACAACTTGTTTAGAGCCACCACTTTTTTCTTCATTTTTTTGAGTTGGGCTAGATGTTCCCAAATTTCCTTCCAGCTTCAACATCCTATGATTCAATGAGTAAGCACTTTACTATAACTTTAGTCGTAGGACAGGCCCAGATCCAGGTAAGAAGGAAAAGCAGAAGCAACCAAAAAGACATTCTTTCCATCCCACAACATGAACAATTGGAACAGAGTAAGGATGAACAAGTTCCTGTTTAAGGAACAAGTTTCAAATGATTGTTTTTGGAAGCAGAAAGAACAAGACAGAAAGAAAATGTCTCCAGTGATGTATCTCAGCACTGAGCATCTGGCCCTGGTTTTTTTTTTTCATTAAAAATTAGCAATTAGACAAAAGTTATCTAGGGAATATTTATTGAAGTTATTAATGAGTTACTAATGAGTCACCCAAAAGCACTGGCAGAGGAAATATCCATGCTGAGAGTTTTTCACACTGAAGAAATCACAGTTGTGCACTAAACAATTCCTCGTTCAGCTCATTTTGCAGGTAAGGAAACTGAGGCAAATGTTAAGTGACTTGTCCAAGATTGTACAGCTAGCATCTGAGACTAGATTTGAATTCAGGAAGATGAGTATTCCTGACTCTAATTGTGACTTGCCACCTAGCTGTCCTGGGCACATAGAAAGTGTTTTAAAATTGCTTATTGAATTGAATCAACTTAAACTGAGTTGAATTGAGTCAGATACCTGATACAGCAGCCAGAGCACTGGAGCTGGAGTCAGGAAGATGTGAAATCAAATCATCCTTCAAACATTCACTAGCTTGTGACCCCAGATAAGCCACTTATCTCTTCTCTGCTTCATTTTCTTTGTATATAAAATATATTTATAAATATGTATGATACATATTTATATAAAATATAAATAATAATAGCATCTACCTCTTGGGGTTGTTGTGGAACAAAATGAGATAATTTTTCTTTTCTTTTTTTTTTTTTTTGGCTGAGGCAATTGAGGTTGCGACTTGTCCAAGGTCACACAGCTAGGAAGTGTTAAATGTTTGAGGCAAGATTTGAACTCAGGTCCTCCTGACTTCAGGGTTGGTGCTCTATCTACTACACTACCTAGCTGCTCCATGAGATAATATTTGTAAGTCTCTTAGTTCAGTGCCTTGCACATAGTAAGCACTTAGTAAAAGCCTATTTCCTTTCTTTGTAAAGTGCTTTATAAACCTTAATATACTACATTATCACCCTCATAATAATTGTATTATTATCACTATCCTTAATGGAATTGAGTTAGATTCAGCTCAGGTTAAGTGACTCCTCCCCAGCGGCCCATAAAATACCCACACAGAGAGCTCACCCCTGAGGATGGTGACGTTCTGCAGGATTGCTCCATGCCGGACATCCACAGCCTTCATTTCCTCCATGACCATTGAGAGGTTCTGGATGTCAAAGTCCAGTCGGGCCCGGAGCAGGCTGAAGCGCTCCCTCAGCAAGTCCGTGGTGCTCAGCATGATGGAGACAGACTTGTTGAGGTAGTAGAGCTCCTCAGCGTGGGTGTGGAAGCCCAGCGTGCAGGACAGCCGGACATCGTCCAGGTACTTGAGCATGCTATGCACGTGGTTGTCTGTAGCATTGATGTTGGTGAAGATGGTGTTGATCTCAATCTCGTGAGAAGTCATGCGACCTTCTAGGGTCTCAAAGCGCTCCACGGTTCGGTTCTGAGCGTAGCGTGTGTGGTACTGCAGGTCGTGCATGTTCTCCTCGTGGTCATCCAGGAAGGAGGAGACGTTGTCCAGCTGCAGCTGCAGCCCCATCACCTGCAGCACCAGGTCATGGATGCCCTCAGAGTTCTGGTTGATGCGCTGGGAGGCGGTGCTGAGGCTGCCCTGGATGCTCTTGACCAGTTCCCCGGTCTTGGCCGAGGTAGCCCGCAGGCCACCAAAGAGCCGGGTGTAGTTCTGCCACTCACTGACCATCTTCTGCAGGGTCAGGGTCTCTTCTTCTGTCTTCCGCTGGATCACGTGGACCCAGTCTGAGGTCTGCCCTACTGTGAAGTTGATCTGCTGCACAGCTGCCTTAACATCATAGCAGTCTTGGGTCAGGCCCTTTAGTGAAAAGTCCAGCCCAGCCATGGCTGCCTGCCAGCCCCTCACTTGGGCCAGGAATTGCCCCAGAGTCTGGTTGACCTGCTGGATGGAGAAGGAGCAGCTGTCTACCACGGCCGTGATTTGGTTGCTAGTCGAGAAGAGCTGCTGATGGGTCTGGGATGTCTGATCCAGCTGAATCTCCTGGACCAGCAGCATCTTTTGGATTTCCTCCAACTCTTGCTGAAGTTTGTGGATCTCTTGTCCCAACTGCCCTGTATCATGGCAGAAGGAGCAATTGCCCAGGGCTTTCTGATCTGTAAGAGAAAATGATAAAGGTGGTTGGTGCCTTGGGCTGGAGAATCATAGAACTGAAAATGGTAGAGACAGGAGCTTGCTTTTCCATTCATTCACTAAATTTTTAAAAAAAATTAACTTTTTAAAAATGAGTCTTCTCATCTCACTTAGACTAAAATACAGGGACAATTTAAGGGCCTAATCTCACTACTGATTGGCGTGAAAGCATTGACCTGCTGCCTCCCCATCAGACATCATTTGTTCATTCAGTCTATTAAGTTCCCATATATGCAGTGAACTCTGCTAGGCACTAAGAGAAATACAAAGGTAAGTAAATAGGAGATATCCTGACCTCTTTTTATAATTCCTCTTTCAAATCTCATTTAGAAAAGTTTCTCATTTTCCTGGAGTAGTTTTGTTTTTTTAAAAACCAAATCAGGGTTTTGAAAGACTAAACCTCTACTACCCATTCTACCACAGGCCCACAGGATTTTGTTCCCATAGATTTTCTGAACCATAAAACTATGATGCTGCTGATAATAACTGATTCTAGAACAACCCTGGGCCCCAGTAGGTGGGATTTTGTTTTATCTTTAGCTCAGACCCATGTGGATCATCTTCTAGTCATCTCCAGACCAAGCACTTATGTGTCTCTTTTTACTGCTCTAATATATATATATATATATATATATATATATATATATATTATTGTTTTCTTCCATGAGATATTAGAATTACCTTCTTAAAAACAGGTATTATCTTGTTTGCTGATTCTTGTACTCCCAGTGCTTAGCATAAGCAGAAGCATATCTGGCCTATAGTAAATGTTTAATAAATGTTCTTTCTATCTATCTATCTATCTATCTATCTATCTATCTATCTATCTATCTATCTATCTATCCAACCACCTATATCTATGTCTATTTGCCTGTCTTTCTATATCTATCTGTCTATATCTATGACCTATATCTATCTCTGTCCGTCCATCTATCTATCTTTGTAACTATCTATATATATATATCTATCTACCTATTTTTCTAGCTACTTATCCACTTATCTAAATAGTATTTAATATTTCAAAAGACTTCAGACTCTTCCAAGTAATTACTCTCTTTTGACATAAATTGCCATTCCTTTATACCTTCCTTTGGGATGCTATAACCCTATCCCCTTGCATCTTCTCATAAAGAAAAGAAAAAAAAAATCATCTTGTGGTCAACTATTTTGGTGATGAAAAATAGCCAGGCTGATCTTCAGATGACTGTTCATTTTATTTGAAAGCATTTCAGATTTCTCTCCAATTGTCTGATTTTTTGTCCTACCTCCATATTTATTTATCTTTATATATATATATGTATGTATATATATATATATATGTGTATCTTTCTAGTGTAGGAGTTAACCTTTATGTATCTTTATATGTATCTTTCTAGTGTAGGAGTTAACCTTTTTCTGTGCATTGTTCCTCTCTGACTGTTTTATGAAGCTTATGAGCTTCTCAGAATAATGCTTTTTAATACATAAAATAAGATTCATTGGATTACAAAGGAAGCCAATAGTATTGAGACACAGTTACCAACTACTGTAAAAGAACTGCTTCCTTTTGTCTTCTTTTGTCCAGAACCTAGCACAGTGCCTGGCACTAATAGATGCTCAATAAATGCTTATTAGTTATTGTCTTGGTTAGTTATTTTGGTTCTGTCTGATTATTTGTGACCCTATTTGGGATTCTCTTGGCAAAAATAACTGCAAAAGCTTGCTATTTCCCTCTCCAGCTCATTTTGGAGATGAAATATTTGAGATAAAGAGAGTTAACTCATTTACCCAGAGTCATATAACTAGTAAGTATCTGAGGCCATATACAAACTCAGAAAAATTAGTTTTCCTAATTATAACTCACAAAAATTAGTTTTCCTAATTACAGGCCTTCTACTTCATCCATTGTGCCATCTAGTTACCCTACTTATTAGTTGATTGATGGATTATCTATGAACATATTCTATCTTTTTTGTTAATAGAAACTAGGAGAATATTATTAGCTCCTTGAATTCAAGGAGTGTTTGACTTTTGTACTTTTATGCCCTGAACTTAGCATAATAGTGGCACATAGTAGGTATTTAATAAAAGTTTGTTGATTGATTTGCTAATTGAATAGAGATTCAGTAGCCTTTGAGAATCTGGAGTCATCTCCTAACCACGATGGGACTAGGAATAAGACATCAGTGAAGAAGCAAGTATAAAGCTGTCTATGTGTATAATATTTTAAAATTTTTTAAGTGCTTTCATGTTTGTTATTGTTTTCTCAGCTCCTGGAGGCAGGTAGGGCTGGTATCAACCTCCTTCAATAGGTAAAGAACCTTAGAAATAGAAAATTAAAAGACTTCATAGATCCTTCCAAGACACGATGGAATGAGAACTATGACTGGAAAATGGGTCTGGGAAGGTATGTTTTATAGCAGGGATGGACTCATGTGGCAGTCTGATAGTCTATGGACTCCTCAGAATCATGCTTGTTTTCAACATTCTTAATGAAAAGAAGTGCTAAATTGCAGAAAGAAGTTAGGAAAGTAAAGATATAATTCTTTTTCTCCCATCTAAATTCAGAGATCCCTTGAAGGTTTGTGTACCTCATTTTAAAAACCCTTGCTTTATAGAAAAGGAACTAAATAGATAAAATGTAGTATGTAAGGAGTAATGTCGTACAGTTATCCTATCTAACAGTGGTTAGAGGTATGGTGCTCCCATGATCTAGAAAATCTGTGTAAAATTTTTTGTCTCTCCCTTTACACCAGAAAAGAAGCCTGAATTGTTATGGTATTAAAATAAAATATATTGATATTATACAATACTCTGTATTTTATGCATTTGTGTATTTCTAAATTTTTTCTGTGTCATCTGTTGTGTTGCCTGTGACTTCTACAAAATTCCACTTAAATTCTCATTTAATTTTTATGTTGATCCACAGTATAGTGAAACCATGAAGGAGAAAGTTGTGATATGGAAGGGATAACTGTATATCAGAAAGATATACTTATGTGAGGAAATTTAGGAACCATAAAGGAGAGACATGATGAAGACAACATTTGGATGAAAATCAACAGAGACAGACACAAAAACAATATTCCATCAAAGTATAAAACATAGACTCCCTGTACAGAAAAGATAAATAGAATTCCCAGAATTCTGGGAAACAGATCAAAAGCATGGCACAAAGGCATGGTATGACAATGATGGAGAGGACTTCAATTTTCCAATCAGAGCAGCCAATTACTTTTTGACTTGTTTTAGTGATAATTTCAGCTTTTTAAAGGGAGAAGAATCCAGAAGAGGAAATTCTCTTTTGAATCTGATTCTTGCCAATAAGAAAGAACTTGATGCTGGAGGAGAAATGATGGGAACCCTGGGAGGAAGGAACTACTTTGTCTTAGAATAATAGAAAAGGGAGCTGAAAAAACAGATGTTCTTAGGTCTTGGGAGAGCAGATTTCAAAGGGTTCAAGGAAAGGATGACTAAGAAGGATTCCATGAATTAAAATTCCATGGAGGAATGTCAGCCCAGAAAGGATAGGAAGTTCTCAATGAAACCCTTATACAAAGAGAAATAATTCTGAAGAAAATGAAGAACTGTTAAATATCAGTTGGGTTTGACAGGTAACTGATCAACCAAGTTTGTTTTCTTTGAAGAATATATTGAAATAGAAGCAAACAAAGTCAGGTAATAGAATAAAAAAATCAATTCAGGAGCAGTGTCAGGGATGCTGAAGCTCAAATATTCTAAGGCTGAGGAGAAAAACTAAGATAAACAAAAAGATTTTATTTATTTTTTTTGTAACCTTCTGGAGGTGAAAAGAGTGGGAATGATATTATTCACCCTTTGTCTTTAAATAGGACCAATGGCAGCACTGGGTGATGTCTTGGCTTATATGTGAATTGGATTTAAATGAGGCAGATTTGGGCAAAACCATCAGCCTCACCCTCTCTCCCACAGTCATCTAAGTCTAGTGGCAAATCAAAAGTCAGGACAACTGGGGATATAGTAAATGACACAAATATCAGCAAGACTATTCATCTTTGACTTCTAAAAATGAACATTCTAACGGAAGAAGAAGGATACAATGAAGTATGTTTGGTGGGTGGTCAGAAAGGCAGCACACATGGTAGCTAGTCTAGAGATAGTCAGGAAATGAAATAAGAACCTAGGACTGGGAAAGATAAACTAAAAGCTCAATCTTTCAGAGACTACAGTGCTTTCAAGGACAGAATCTGTGGTGCGACTGGAGCCAACGCTGTCAATTCTTAAATTTTCAGAACAGGCACTTTTACTTTAAAAATAGGAAATCACTATAAGTCAGGCCTTGATTTATTGTTTTGTTGATTCTGCTTTTGAAGGAGTGTTAATAATGAACATTAAACTAAACTTAAAAAGTGTATGCACCTGCTTTCCTATCCCCTACTTAGAAGAGTCTGGGAAAAGTTAATCATTTATAAGCAATCCCCTGGATAGAGTCAGTTTCTGGTAGGGAGAAGATAAGGAGTAAGGCAGGAATGGAGGAAGAAGGGTTAGAGTGGACAGGACGATACTAGCCTACAATTCAGAGGAGTCCTGTTTAGTTAACTCTTTCTATACCCCTATTTTCTCTGCCAGAAAGAAAGATGGTCTGGAAATGGTATACATCCATACATTCTACACCTCCTGTTCTTGGAACATAATAGGCTTCTTAGTAGTTACCCCCTACCCCCATTTGTTCTCATCTGATTCCACTTCAGACTTCTGTTTGCTCCCAGGTAGCTGCCTCCCTATCTGGAAGGCAGCAGCCATCAGAGAATAAGAAAATGTTAGAATTGAAAAGGACTTAGGAGATCTTAGTATTCTGCAACATTAGTATTTCAAAGGCATATAATGTAGTGGATTCAGTGCTGGTTTTGGAGTCAGGATGATATGAATCCTTTCTTAGACACTTAAGGGAAAAAAGACTTAGCAATGGAAGAAACTATAGAGGTCATCTTGTCTACATATCTCATTTTTCAGATAGGTAAACTGAGGTCCTGAAAGGTAAAGTGACTAACCAGATAATAAGTAGAATAGATGATTTCTCAATCCAGCTTCTTTAACTTCAAATCCAGCACTCTATTTGTATACTGGGTGATTTAAGGCTTCCCCAGGCACAATAAAACAATAATAATAATGCAGATTATCAAGATAACATTGTCAATATGTGTCAGTAATGAGATTCAAACCCAGGTTCTCTGGTCTTAATGCTAATCTGCATTATTTTCCTGGGCAATGTTAACTCTCAATGATCCAGGCAGTTCTTAGGTTATCAGTTGTCACAGGACTGATCCATTCAATAGCTGTTTCATATGTATGCATGGCTTCAGTGAAACATTCTATGTGTGCAGAACACTTTGTTGAGTCATTTGGATGACTCAGTGGATAGAGTGTTGATCTTGGAGTCAGGAAGACCTGAGTTCAAATGTGGCCTCAGACACTTAAGTGACCCTAGGCAAGTCACTTAACTCTTGTTTACTTCAGTTCATTAGAGAGAGAAATAACAACCATTCCAGTCTCATTGTCAAGAAGATCTCATTGACAGAATTATCCTGTAATGGTTCATGGAGTTTGGAAGGATCCAATACAACTGAGCAAAGCATTTTGGAAGCCTTAAATCCCTTTGTAATGTCACTAATTATTATTTTACCTAGAATAGCTGATGTGGAACTGTCTAGTTTCCCAGTAGCTCTATGACATGGGAGTGCAAACTGGGTTCTATTCTGTATAGGAGAGCAGCCATCAGGAGGGCTGTAAACACACCTACCTAATTCCTGGAGATTTTCCTGCACAGAAACTATCTTCTTCTCATAGTTTGACTGTGTGATGGTGATGTCTTCTGAGAGAGAGTCAACCTTTTTAAACACTGTGGAAGAAACACAGGTGAGAATATGAGAGACAAGGGCTTACAGGAATTCGAATAGACAAAATAAAGCAATTTTGGGGGAAATGTAACAGGAGGAAATTGGATTAGAAGCTCTATAATACGATAAATGTGAAAATATGTATAGAAGAATTGCACATGTTTAACCTATATTGAATTACTTGTTGTCTAGGGGAGAGAGGTGAAGAGAAGGGAGGGAAAAATTTAGAACACGAGGTTTTGCAAGGGTGAATATTGCAAATTATCTTTTCGTGCATTTTGAAAATAAAAAGCTATTATTAAAAATAAAGATAATATCTAATATAAAAAGCTCTATGATAGCCCTGTTGACTCTGAAATGATGTGTTGAAGGGGTTTAACAAATGTCTGTTGATTGATTGGGCACACACTTAGCTAGATGCTAATGAGTAAATGACTATGTTAGAGAATCAGAGCTTGAGATTTGGAAAGGACATTTAACGGTCACCCAGTACAGATTTGTCATCTTACGATGTGGAAATTGAGATTCATCAGGGAAGGGGAGTGACTTGTTTAGAATTACAAAGGTAGTGAGTGATATAGAAAGGGCATTGGAGCCAAGGGAATTTTGCTTCAAATCCAAATTATTTAGCCTCTCTGAGGTTCAGTTTCTTTATTTGTAGAATGAGGAGTGGTCTCCAAGGTCTGTTAGATCCTATGATAAAAGGAAGAGTGGAAATTTAAACTCTGACTTCTATGATTCCATTACATCTTGCTGAGTTCCTTTCACCTCTAAATCCTGTAACTATGAGTGGGGAATAATGGAGAGGGAGTCTCTTGTTGCCCAGAGATACATTCATGTAATCTGGAATTCCCTGTGACATGTATGAGAATCTTCTTTAGGCCCAGGAGACTGCCAATTAATTAACACCTGTCTTTTGAGCATCAGCCTGGGTCTGGGGCTGACTATCACTTCTCAAAGCCAGAATTCTTGGGAAAGGAAATAGAATCTGGGGGGGGGGAGGACTAACTTTATTTGAGTTTCAGTGGTGATCTGGGGTTGACTTTCACCAGTGAATGTTTTTTTTAAGACAATTTAGGATAATAGATTAAGACTTAGAAAGGACTTCTGAAGTAATTTTAGTTTAGTGGTGTCCAACTAAAAAGAAACTGCAGATCCCTGCAGATCCCTGCAGGCTCTATATTGACTTAGAAAACCATATATCAACAAAAACATATATCAAAGGAACTCATTATCTATGGTGTATTGATTTTTAAAAATTTTGTTGAGTATTTCTCAATTACAGTTTAATTTAGCTCAGGCTATAATCAATGTGAAAATCACACAGTGTGCAAATGAAAAAGGGTAGAATAGGGAATTGAACTGTACTTTCACTAGTCTAGGAAAAACTCAAACATAGGAGAAAATTGCTGCTCCTCAGGTTAGCACCTTCCCAGCAACAAGTAGGTTTAGAGAGTTGCCTGGAACCCTAAGTTAGGTTATAGTAACTTGCCCAGAATTATGCAGCCAGCAGGGATCAGAGGCCTCTGAAAGCAACTGTAAAGAACTTTGAAAATTTAGAAGTCATTTATTTCTGGGGAGTGCCAAGCCTACTTGAACTGGCCATTTTCAGTGGGAATACTGTAATTCAGGGCATGATTTATTGTTTTACTGATATTTAGATTAAGAAAGTGGTGGAGAAAACATTATCATGTTTCTTTAACTTAAAAGTTAACCTTATATTTTTGGAGAGCCAGTTGTTAAATATTTACCAGTATTCTCCCAGGCTATTTTTTGGGGAGGCATGTGATCAGGGTCACACAGCTAGTGAGTTTCTGAGGCTAGATTTGAAGTTGGGTTCTCCTGATTCCAGGGCCAGTGCCCTATCCACTGTACCACCTTTTACCTCCTCCCAGTAGTTATTATTAATGACCACCAAGGCATAGTCTAAGTTCTGGGAGAATTGGATGAAAACCCTTCCTTTTGCTTGCTCTCCCTGTGACCTCGTGATTAGGAGCTTTTGGACCTGTGCTTACATGTTAAGGAGCAGAATGATTCCAGCCCAAGCTGTTTCCTTCTCTAGTTCCTCTCAGGGCGCAGCTCCTATGGGATGCTCTGTTACAAGGGCTTGAATTACTTGAATCTGTCTCTAGAATAGACAGCCCCTGCTTTCCCCCAGCCTACTAGAAGGTTAGGTCATAAGAGATTAGTCCAACATCCCCCTTTGATCCCAGAGTAAGACCCACAAGCTAGTTATTGGCAGAAATGTGACTGGAACCCAGATCCCCAACCCTGGCTCCAGATTTCTTTCCTTTATATCATATGACATAGTGACCCCTGGGTATGTGGGTCTAAGAATTTGGATGGGAAAATATATCTTTATCTCAATAGAGTTGATTTTCTTTGTAATCTTACATATTTTATTTTATGTATTTAAAGATATTCTTCTGAGAGGGGACCAGCTGCCAAAAGGGTCCATGATACAAAAAATTTGAGAGCCTCTGATTTATGCCCAAAAGGACATTGAGATTCTCCAGACTAGACAGGGACTGGGATTGGGGAACCTGGGCCAGAAGACCCTGAGAAACTCATTGGGATGAAATAAAAGCGGCAGGAAGTTATGAAGGCCCTCTGGTCACTCCTTCCTAGGCATGCGGAGAGTCGTGCATGTTGGGAGAGGTGGGATGTGCCTTTTGGGGGAGGGTGGTCTCCACTCACCCAGTGAAGCCAGAACTGCCACAGCCACTAGCAGGAGGGCCAAGAAGAGGTACAGAATCCTCACGGATGTGTGCAGGGACAGGTTCTTCTGACAGCGGCTACAGCTGGGCCCTGCTGGGCCTGTGTGGGAAGAAGGGTAGCACTGATTCAAACTCTAGGTCTGACACTGGTGAAAGAGGTCTCCCTCTGTGAACCTGGCCATAACCTCCCTAAATTGGTGATTGATGAGATGAGAACCCAGTGATTTTTTGCTCCCTTTCTCAGACTTCTCATCTGTTTTCTCCTGGTTCTAGGGGCCTTTGGAATGGAATGGGAACCTTATTAAGGCACCTCCTCTGTTTTTGTCTTTCTCCTTGGGTGTAAATTCACTATACTGTGTTTGGAGAGTAGTGTCACACTCAAATAGTAATCTGTACATCAGGTTCCCCATGGGGCTCATCTTAATTTATTTTTCAAATGCATTATCTAGGTTTTATTATATTTTTATTTATTTTCTTAAATATTTCCTAATTGTGTCTTAATCTAATTCAGGCTGCACTCAGAATGTTTGATATTTCTGATCTAGACTATCTTGAGACTCCAAGAAAGCTGATGCCTCAGAGAAGCAGGTTATTGCCATTTGTTCTTTCTTCTCAGAGAGGCTCATGACTTGCAAGTGGATTAGATTTAAGGGAAGGAGGGCTGTGCAAGGTCACTTTCCTCATTTTTCCCTCCTGAGCCATCTGGGTCCAGTGGCTAGATATCAATCAGGAGGACTGGAGATGGCCCTGGATGCAATGGGAGACCTTGTCTTTTTAAGCTAAAGTCTTTAATAGGTCTCAGTTTGACTGAGGCAGCACCCATTCATTGATTAAGGCTAAGAGGGCTCCTGCCTGTCAGAGGCAGGACTCACTCAGTAAATGGATGATTGTTTTTAATTGAACCCTGCGCTAGTCACAAAATTCAGATTTTCCTTGGTTCTCATTCCTCAAACTTTTAGCAGCTTTCATTAACCCCTTTCTAAGATAGTTGAAAAACTAAGCAGAGCTTGGAACTTGGAACCCCAAAGACTAGGAATATTAAAGGGAGAAATGGAAGAGAAGCAAGCTGGTTATGGTTAGTCTCAGTGGTGGAGGGGGGAAAAGTAAAATGCAGCAATATAACTTTGCCCCAGGCTCCAGAATTTTTAGGCATGACCTCAAAATCTGTTTCTTGGTTGTCTTAGCCTCCAAATAATGGACCCTTTCTATACCAGTTAAAATGGAACTTTTACCCAGTGAAATTTTTTTAACCAGATTAAATGACTCCTCATTAAGGTCCTGAAGGGCCTGACATTTTGATGGAGGTGAGATGAGTTAAAAGTATCCAAAGTAGGTCCCATGAGTGGGGATGTGTGCATGGTGCCCAGTGGGCAGCATGAGGCTCTGGCAGAGAAGGAGAAGGGCATTAAAAGGGAAGAAAGAGGAAAGGAGAGGGACATTGGAAGGGATGAAAGAGGGGGCACTGAAAGAGAGGAAGTAGGCAAATCACAAACTTTGGTCTCTTTCCAAATTGCTTTATCGATTCTGGCTGGCTGGGGCAAACAGTTTTCCGTTCTTCCCTTCCATGGGAAGTGAGAATGGCTACCAAGTAGCCTTAGTTTCACCTGGAGACCCAGCCAAACTCTTCTCCTGCTGCCTTGCTCTCATGAATGTGTGCCCTGCCCAGGGGTTCCCTGGCCAGACTGGGGAGGCCCCTTACCATTCTGGGTGCATGGGAATGCTGCCATTTCCTCGTCTTCTCCAACAGGTTCCTCTTCTGCTACACATAAGGCTTCTCCGTCGCCTCCAGTGGACCTCACTGAGAAGGAGTTAGTGCCCGTCAGGACCCCGGACCACCCCGTCTCCGACTGTCACTCACCAGCAACTCCACGGCTTCCTCCAGCCCTTGATACTGTGCTGAAGGATGCTCATTTTTCTCTGAACAGAACAGCGGGTGATCTAAGGGAGAACTAGGTGGCTAAGGACTTGAATTCCAGGGGATGGGATTTTTATGCAAACTTAATTTGCAGGGGCCATTCTCTAAGCAAGGAAATACTTTTGAAAAGATAGCAACATCTATCCTACCACAAGTACTAAGATAGTGTTCTAGACCTCAGTTTTAGTCCTGCCCTCTGTCACTTACTACCTGTATGATTTTAGGGGATACATGTTGTCTCTCTTTCCTCAGTTTCCTCCTCTATAAAATGGAATTAATAATACCCTTAATGTCTCCCTACAAATATTCAAATTGTAAGGGAGTTTAGGGATAGTTAAATCCATCCTCTGATCTGTGGAAGTGGGGCAGGGCTCCTTATTTTTCAAATGAGGAAAATGAAGAGCTACAAAGAGGAAGTGATTAATCCAAAGTGGAGATTGAAGGAAGAAACGGGAGAGAGGCTAAATATTATTATATAATAATGCAGTACTCAAAGCCATACTAGACTTTAGGTTCTTAGCTCAAGTTTATTCTGAAAGGCTTTTTCAATTTTTTAGATCCTTCAAACATTTATTAAGTACTTACTATGTGCAAGGCACTGTACTAAATGTTGGGGATACAAAACTGGAAAATGATACTGGACTCTTCTCAAGGAGACTGCAATCTAATAAAATCAGATAGATATGTGCCCTCAAAAGGGTGGTGGTGGCAGAAACTGTATAAAAAGTGACTTTTGACTAAAGAAGGCTACAGGAACATAAAGCTCCTGAGGTGTTCTTGCTCTTGCCTCCCATCAAACAGGAGGTAGAAGCCAGGAAAAAGGAAGGTTTCTTTGGTTTAACTGGAATCCCTGCCCTCATTTCCTTGAACAGAACAAGAAATAAGTTTCCATGGAGAAGGATGAATGGGTCTGCTAGTGGGTTTCTATTCTTTATCTAGCCCCCATTGGGATATCTGAACTAGATCCTTCAGAGAAAAAAAATAGGGCCTAAACTGAGCCCCAAAGCGTAACATAACAGTCTAGCCAGGGTCAGCTTCTTACTATGGAGCCCAGAAATGAACATGATTCTGGCTCTGGAGGGGTCCTGAGTAGGGCTGTTGTTTATCATTGTTCTCACAAACAAACATGACATCAGGGGGGACATTTCTAGAACAAAACTCATTTGCATGCCATGGGATCACATGCAAGTGAGTTGGATTGAAGTGAGGGAGGGCTGGGCAAGGTCACCTGCCTCACTTTCCCCTCCAGAGCCATCTGGGTCCAGTGACCAGACATACATTAGTATGACTGGAGATGGCCCTGGATGCTGTGGGAGACTTTGGCCTTTTTAAGCTAAATTTTTTAACAGGTAGAGTAAAGAAGGACCACTACTTCCAAGAATGCAGGTTAACATGGTGGTGATTTTTTATCCCCTGTAATTATGTGTAAATTGGGATAATGTATCTACTGAGGGAAAGGTGTTCACTAGATGATCTCTCTAAGGTCCATTTAAGTTTCAATATTCAATTTCTTTATTGAAATGGAAAATTTTCCCTAATCAATGTCAGATGAAGACAAGACTTTAGAATTCCCTCCCACCTTCAAATCTCTCATTTGTAAAATGAAGGGGTTGGAGTTAATAGTCTTAATTAAAGTCCCTCTAAATTTATTAACCTATGAGAAGGTAATTTTATCTCTGAACTTCATGGTCCCTAAACTAGGGGGCAAATGAGAACCTTTTTAGAACAAAAAGAAAAGAAGATTCAATACCTAGCCTCTTTCTACCCCAAATGCTTTATTCTAGGGTCATAGAATTGTAAGGGACCACAGAAGTCATCAGAACCAATCTCCTAATATTATTTTTCAAGTTAATTTTATTTTTTCCAATGAGCAAAAATCTATTTCTTCTCTTTCCTACAACCCCCTATCAACTTGTGTGCATATGTGTGTGTGAAGAACAAAATCTATACAATGACAATAACAGCAGTTATTTACATCGCTTTATAAATATTGTCTTATTTGATCCACACAACAGCTCTGAGACTTTTGTTATCCCAATTTTACAGATGAGGAAACTCAAGGCAAACAGAGGTTAGTGACTTTTTTCTGAGGGTTACACATCTAGAAAGTATCTTGGGCTAATTTTGAACTCAGATCTTCATGGCTCCAGACCTAGCACACTTCCCACAGAATCCCCTAGTTGCCTTGAGCTAATTTGTACCATTTATCTTACAAATGAGGAAACTGAGGTGAAATGACATGTCCAGGTTTTACACATGCCTAATAAATATCTGAGACATGATTAGCACAAAGGTCTCCCTCCCTCTCAGGCCAGAACTTAATCTGCTTTATTATACCTCTTTTCTGAAAAGATTATGCAAATGTAGTAAATTAGAAGGACTAGCCAGTGACAGCTTTAGAAAATGGCACAATATCCTTATAGAGTTTTGGCTAATATATTCTGGAAATTGACATGAAGGAGTCTTTTCTCTTCAGAGTATATGTAAGTGTCCCCTGATACTAGTGGGAACAAAACAAGGCAATCTCTTAATTATCTTCTGAGCTGAACTGAGTGTCAAACATGACTCAAAAAACTGAACTGCAACAATGAGTGTAAGACTAGAAAAATGATTTCTCCCTTTCTCATTATTGCTGTTCAGTTTTTTGAGTCATGTTTGACTCTGATGAACCTATTTGGGGTTTTTATGGCAAAGATACTGGACTAGTTTGCCATTTTCTTCTCCAGCTCATTTTGCAGATGAGCAAACTGAGACAAACAGGGTGAAGTGACTTTCTCAAGGACACAAAGCTCAGAAGTATCTGAGGTCAGATTTGAATTCAGGAAGATGAGTCTTCCTGACTCCAGACCTGGAATTCTCTTCACTATATAATCCTGTTGCCCAAAGAGCTCTGGGATGGCAGTGGTAGAATTCAAATTCATGCCCCCAAAGAGACTAGAGCCTTAATCCAGTGCCTTAGATCTCTCTGCCAACCTATCACAGGCACTTTTACTATCCTTCCTTTTTACTGATGAAGAAAATGAATTTTAGAGAAATAAGAGACTTGCCCAGTAAGTGTCTGAGGTCAGATTCAAACTCAATTTTTCCTGGCTCCAAGTGCCAGGCTCTTTGATAGCTGCCGGGAAGACAAATTCAGAAGTACTGACAGCCCTGTCCTGAAGGAGCTTGTACTCCACTGGATCCAAGAAGGGACTGGCCTCCTCAGGGAGAATGAGGGAGGTGGTAAATGGTAATGGAAAGAAAGAGGGCTGAGCTGCTCGACTCTTACTTTGATTACATTTTCTCTATCAAGGAGGATGACCTTTAATAAGAGAAAAGTCAGGAAATGATGGTTAATAAGGATGTGTGTGTGTGTGTGTGTGTGTGTGTGTGTGTGTACGTGAATGTGTGTGAATAAGTGCATGCGCATGTGAGTATGAGTATGTGTGTTTGTAAATGAGTTATAACTCATATATATCCTATGAGAGACCAATGTCCCAGTACTTGAATCTTCACATAATCAATCACAAAATTGCAGAATCTCAGAGCTGGAGGGGAGCTCAGAAGCCCTCTGGTCCAATGGTAAGGAAGTTTTTCATGATATCAATTCAAAATCCACCCATCTTCAGAATTCACTCATGGATGTTCCCATTTCCTACAAGAAGCCTTTCCCAGTATTCCTGTGCCTCCCTTCAAAGACTGTCTCTAATTTGTCCTGTACGTATCTTATTTTTACATAGTTGTCTGTGTGGTCTCTCCCATTAGACAATGAGCTCCTTGAGAGTGGGGATAGCTCCCCTTAATCCCTCTTTGGACCTTTCTTTCTGTCCCCAGCATTGAGCACAGTGCTCTGCACATAGTAGTTGCTTAAATGCTTGTTGACTTAATTTTTTCTATGCTTGATGAAGACGATGGAGGAAAACAAAGGGATGGGTGAATGGACTAAATCTCATCTTTTAAAATTCAGATAAATTAGCCCTTTCAGCCCTTTGTCCTCAAATACCTCTCCCCACCCTAGCCCACCTTCCCCTCACTATCACCTCCTGATGTAGCAGGGTCAGAGTTAGCCCAGGGGTCCATAGTTAGTTTTCTCAGTCCTCCCCTGGACTTCTTTTACAGGCTAATGCCCTAAATATGCTGGGGTCTCCCAGATGAACGATCACCTTCCCACCCCTCACACCGGATCCAGCTTCAGACTCTCTTGAATCAGGAACTTTGTATGGGTCCACAAGGGCTTTCCTTCCGTCCCTCAGGGCCCATTACTCTGATTTGCTGAAGCAAGGGCCAGGCTGTGATTTCCTGTCCATGTTTCTCTGCCCTCCCTGGTGACCAGCACTCCACCCAGCCTTGGCTGCTCAGTCGGTTTCATCACTTCAATGTTTATACCCCTTTCTTGTTGCTGTAGGAAGGTTTAAATCAAATGAGACCAAAGTTGACCCTCTTCCGAGTGACTGTTTCCTTAGCTTCCCTGGCCAATTTGTCACAAACTGGAGCCAAATTAGTTATGGATGGAGTGAGAATGGATGGGACTCTAGGCTGGGTCCAGGTGAGACTCCAGAGTACCCATCACCTTTCTCTTATCTCTCCCCCGACTAAAAATGTTCCCTCTTCCCAGTCCCCTTAACAACCCATTTCCCAGCTCCATAACTCATAGATTTCCCCGAAGACATCCCTTCCCAGTCTCCTTTCTTCCTGCCTTCCTGTTCCTCACACCCACACTTCATAGTCAGAGGCCCTAGAGAGCATCCATTTACCTAGGTATGGATCTTGAGGCCAATTCTCTACACAGATGTTCCTTAGTGGGAATGTAATCTTAAACATCCGTCCGGTGCTTTTCACAAGCCAAGAACTTTAAGATGCATTAGCTAGCTCAGCTCCCAGAGCCCTGGTATTATTGGGTCTGTCCACAGTACGGGTAGAGATCCAAGCAAACCCCCCAAAAACTTGGGAAACATTTAGGGAAGGACATATACTAAGGATCTGGAATAGGGAAAATCCCTGGGATCACAGACCAGTGTAAGAATGACAGACTGTCACAGACCCTTAACCTCTCATTTATGGCAGGAAGAGTATTAGCAATGCAGAGGGGAGAAGCATGTCTATATACCCAATTTACATAATCTCAGGGGCAATTTGGTTTAATCTTGAGAGTCAGGAAAGATAGCAGTTTAAAATGCACAGAGATTTGAAGAGGTATCTAACAAAGTGGGTAAAGTGACATCTTTTTATTGCCTAGGGACCTCAGAACTTGAAGGATTTGTGATCAGAAGACATAGAAGCTCCTACTTATTGCCTGGCTGGCCTTGACTTCTCAGTGCCTAAATTTCATCTATAAAATTAGGGAAAAGGAATGTGTTGGATTAGGGGACGTGTAGGTCCCCTAGGTGACAAAAGTCACCTTGTCCAGCAGTTCTTGAAATATCAAATTTATGAACCTTCAAAAGGCTGCTCTATTGCTTACTATCTTTGTGATCTTGGAAAAGTTATTTAACTTCTCAGGATCTCAGTTTCCTTTTCTGTAAAGGTGTTGGACTAGATGTCTTCTGGAGTCCCTTCCAGCTCTAGACCTATGATCCCAGAATCCCCTAAACTAACAAGGATCATACCTGCTGCCACTCCTATGTCTTCCTCCCTGTACACTGTGCTCATCCTCCATACAGTGAACAAATTAATATCCCTAAAACAGAGCTCTTAGCAGGCATAAACACAAAGTTATATAGTCATTTATACATATATATCCTCTATACCCCCTCTTCTCTCTCTGTGTCTCTATCTCTCTGTTGTCTCTTTCTCTTTGTCTTTCTCCCTGTCTCTGTTTCTGTGTGTCTGTCTGTCTGTCTCTATATGCATATATGTGTAAATTCATATATATAAATAATTACCTGGTAACGTGTAGTATTCTACTAGTAGAATGTAAGCTCCTTGAGGGCAGGGATTATCTTTTATATTTGTATTCCAACACTTTAATACATGCTCGTTAACTGATTGATTTTAGACAAATTACTTCATTTCTGTAGGCCTCAGTTCCTTCATCTGTAGATGAAGGGATTATACAAGGGAAAATTTACCAAAAAAACAAGTCAGGAGCCTCCTTTTCACTGAAGGTCTTCAAACACAGATTGGATACCTGCTTGTCAGATGTATTGCACAAGGACCTTTTTCAGATGTGGGTTGGACTAGGTGGCTGTTACATCCCTTTCCACCCTCATATTCTGTGATTTTGTGGGTTGGCGACCTTTAAATTCCCTTCCAGCTCTGATTTTATGATTTATGATTTTATGACTCTACCCAAAGTCTCCCCTGTGGGTTTTCAGTTACCACCACATCTTACAAGAATTCATGCTCGGGTGGTCATGGGAAGTAGGAGCTTGTGGGAGAATGAGATTGTGCCAGTCCTGCAGAGCTCCCAGACTCGAAAGATGTTAATGGACATGAAAGTCTTTTGAGAAATATGAGTTGTATAAGCTGTAACTTGATAGTACAATGGACCTATGATCTCACTGATTCTGACACCCTCCTTAAAGGGGCAAATCACAACCCATCTGTGGCTGCTTATCTCATGTGACCTTATTCATGTTCTCCTCACTGGGGAGGTCTGCCCAACATGCTCAAGACCTTTTTCCTACTCTCTTGGCAAAGAAAACAAGGAACATCGAAATTATCCATCTTTCCTTCATCCTTGCCTTATGTCCAACCCCCATTTTAAAATTCATTTTATAATGAATTTTTCTAATTGACTAATACTTAGTATTTCCTGGTTTGTAAGATGTTTTCACTTGCTCCCTTCCATTGTGCCTTGAGTAATTCTCAGAATTACAGTGCTTTTTGGCTTTAATTTTTGGTATGCAACCCAGAAAACAAAGAATAAAAGCCATAATAAGACCCTGCTAGCCAAGGGACTCTTTCCTTCTCCATGTTCCTCATCCTCCAAAAGTATTATTCTCTGTTTGGAAGACCACTTGTTAAATGTGTTAGAGTAGGTCTTCCCTTAGAGGACTATTGAAGCCAGAGGGTCACCAAAATCCCTTTCATCTCTTAAAATCTGTGATTCTGTGAATACACTGCATTTTCATTTGTAAGTCAAAGCAAGCTTCACTGTGCACAAACAACTCTTAAAAATGAATATTCCTAATATACTAGGTGGGACTGTTCAAATATTTATTTGCTGAAAAGTTTTAAGTTATTAAAAAAGATATCCATTAAAAAACAGAACTTTTTTTTAAAAAAATTAACATCCCTGAATATGTTTGTGGAAGGGATGTACAAATGCATGGGAAGTAGAGTTAGGTAGGTTAGACAGAAAGGAAAATCACCATTTTAAAACAGTTTGTTAACATCTTTCACTAAGGTCCTCCTCAGATGCTTCAGCATAGAATAGAGGTACCCATGGAGCCTTAAGTACCATAAGACTATACAAAGGATAGGAACAGGCAGTTTTCAGAAGAAGAAATCAAAGCTGTCTATAGGCATATGAGGAAGTGGTCTAAATTTCTTTTGATTAGAGAAATACAAATTAAAACAATTCTTGAGTTATCACCTCACACCTATCAGATTGGCTAGTATGACAAAAAAAAGGGAAATGATAAATGTTGAAGAGGATATGGGAAAATTGGGGTCACTAATGTATTGTTGGTGGAATTGTAAACTGATGTAACTATTCTGGAGACTAATTTAGAACTACGCCCAGAGGGCAACAACCTGTGCATACCTTTTGATCCAGCAATACCACTACTAGGTCTGTATCTTAAATAGATAATAGAGAAAGGAAAAAGACCTACGTGAGCAAAAATATTTATAGCAGTTCTTTTTGTGGTGGTCAAATATTGGAATTTGGGGGGCAGCTAGGTGGCACAGTGGATAGATCACCAGCCCTGAAGTCAGGAAGACCTGAGTTCAAATTTGGTCTCAGATACTTAACATTCCCTAGCTGTGTGACCCTGGGCAAGTCACTTAACCTCAATTGCCTCAGCAAAAAGCAAATAAAATAAAATAAAATAAAAAATTAGAAATTGAGGAGATGGCCATCAACTGAGGAATAGCTAAGTATATGAATATAAGGAAATACTATTGTGTAATAAGACATGATGGGTACAGATTTCAGAAAAACCTGGAAAGATTTGTATGTACTGATGCAAAGTAAAATGAGCAGAAAAACATTAAACACAGTATCAGCAACACTGTGTGATCAGCTATGAGTAACTCAGCTAGTCTCAGCAACACAGTAATCCAAGAGAAGTACAAAGGTCTTACAAAGGAAAATGCTATCATAACCAGATAAAGGACTGATGAACTCTGAATATAGATTGAAGCACATTTTTTCCACTTTATTCTTTTTCATGGTGCTTTTTCTCCCATTTTGATCTGTTTCTTCTTTCACAACTGTCACTAATATGAAATATTTTGCATCAGAAGTGGGGAATTTTTTTCTGCCAAGGTCCATTCTGGACAGTAATAACATGGAAAATTATCAACTTAAAAAACTCAAGCAGTGTGAGGTTGTTGTGCCTAGCTTTCAATTCATCATTGCCTGTGGTTGACTATGCAAATGATTTCATGGGCCTTGTAAAGCCCGTGGCTGAAGGTTCTCCACCCCTGTTTTACAGGATGGCATATGTATAACCTATATCAAATTGCCTACCATTTTTAGAAAAGGTCAGGGGAGGAAAAGAGGAGGAAAATTTTGGAACTAAAAATCTTGTAAAAATGAATACTAAAAATTGTTTTGACATGTAATTGGCAGGAGGGAAATAAAATACTTAAAAAAAAGAAACTTGAGATTATAGAAGTAAAGCATAAACTCAGATTCTGGCAAGTTGCAAAAGCTTCCACTTTTTTTCTTATGATGAGTGGTACACTGGTGGGTTTAGAATCAGACCAACTAAATTCACAGTTTGTAGAATTACTGAAGCACTATTAAATTGGTTGCATGATGATTTTGTGGGAGACAGCAGAGAGAGGACAGAAACTCTTAAAGACTATGGCACAGTAGATAAAGCTCCAGCTCTGGAGATAGGAAAATCTGAGATCAAATCCAGATTTAGATACTTACTTGCTATGTGATCCTGGGCAAGACACTTCACCTTTGTTTGCCTCAGTTTCCTCATCTATAAAATTGGAATAATAATAATAGCACACCTTCAAGGGTTGTTGTGGAGATTAAGTGAGATAATAACTGTAAGATGATAATAATATTACCTAATTCCTAGAGTTATGTGAGAATCAAATGAGATAATGTATGTAAAGTAGAAAATGTAGAGCCCTATAGAAATGCCATTTATCATTATTCCATCAACATATAAGTGTGGGACATATATTCCACCAGTCCAGATGAGAAAAAAAAGAAAAAAGGAGGAGGAGAAGAAGAGGAAGAAGAAAAAGAGAAAAAGAAAGAAAGGAAGAAGATGAATAAGGAAAGAAAAAAAGATAAGGAGGAGGAGGAAGGGGAGAAAGAGGAAGAAGAGGAGGAGGAGGAGAAAAAGGAAAAGGAGGAGGAGGAGAAAAAGAAGGAGGAGAAGGAAAAGGAAAAAGAGGAGGAAGAGAAGGAGGAGGAGGAAGAAGAAGAAGAGGAGAGAACAGGAGGATGTTCAGAAACTAAGGTTCAGAAAAGTTATTGACTAGGATCACCTAGCTAATAATGAATGTCAGTGATAGGATTTAAATCCAGATTTTCTGACTCTACATAGAGTACTCTGGCTATGTTGCCACACTGATCCTGGAGGCCATGATGTATGAGTGACCTCCTATGAAGGTAGGAAGGATGCCATTGTTCAAATTTCAATCTAACCCCACCCAGAAGCCACATTGCTTCTCAACATGGTTTGTAGAAATACTGAAGCACTGTTAATGATTCTGTATTATCTTGGTGTTATATATATATATATATATATATATATATATATATATATATATATATATTCTTGGTTATAGATGGGAATTCAATAAAGCTGGATCCATTTTGCATCTAACTTCATGTCCTATAATTGCTGCAGTTCTAAAAGGACATTCTTATAAAACTTTGTAAGGACTTTATCAGGTACTATTGATTTTTCCTCTGTCTTATCCATCCTTTCCATCTTTGCTGTCACCACTATATTCTCATCCCCTTCTCATCATTCTTGCATTACTGCAGCTCATTTCAATAATTAAGCTCCTAAATTATGTCAGACCCTCGGCTAAGCACCAGGGGTAAAAAGACAAAAGTACAAAAGTTCCTTGCTATCGACTTGTTATTATGTGACTTTGAGCATGCCTCTGGGTCTCTCTGAAAAAGAGGCCATTGAATTTGTGGGATATAGCCAAAGCAGTTATAAGGGGGCAATTTTATATCTCTAGATGCTTACTAGCATAAAATAGAGAAAGAGAAGATCAATGAATTGGGCTATTAAAAAAGCTAGAAAAAGAACAAATTAAAAACCCTCAATTAAATACCAAATTGGAAATTCTGAAAATAAGAGATTAATAAAATTGAAAATAAGAAAACTATTGAATTAATAAATAAAACTAAGAGTTGGTTTTATGGAAAAAAATCAACAAAATAGATAAGCCTTTAGTTAATTTGATTAGAAAAAGGAAAGAGGAAAATCAAATTGTTAGTCTCAAAAATGATAAGGGAGAACTTTACACCAATGAAGAGGAAATTAGAACAATAATTCGAAGTTACTTTTCCCAACTTTATGCCAAAAAATTTGATAATCTAAATGAAATGGAGGAATATCTACAAAAATATAGACTGCCCAGATTAACAGAAGAGGAAATAAATTATTTAAATGGCCCCATGTTAGAAAAAGAAATAGAACAAGCTGTTAATCAACTCCCTAAGAAAAAAATCTCCAGAGCCAGTTGGATTTACATGTGAATTCTACCAAACATTCAAAGAACAATTAATTCTAATACTATATAAACTATTTTAAAAAATAGGGAAAGAAGGTGTACTACCAAATTCCTTTTATGATACAGATATGGTGCTGATAGCTAAACCAGGTAGGGTGAAAACAGAGAAAGAAAACTATAGACCAATTTCCCTAATGGATATTGATGTGAAAATCTTAAATAAGATATTAGCAATAAGATTACAGAAAGTCATCCCCAGGATAGTACACTATGACCAAGTAGGATTTATACCAGGGATGCAGGGCTGGTTCAATATTAGGAAAACTATCAGCATAATTAATTATATTAATAACCAAACTATCAAAAACCATATGATTATCTCAATAGATGCAGAAAAAGCATTTGATAAAATCCAACACCCATTCCTATTAAAAATACTAGAGTGTATAGGAATAAATGGGCATTTCCTTAAAATGATCTGTAGCATCTATTAAAACTATCAGCAAGCATCATATGTAATGGGGACAAACTAGACCCATTCTCAGTAAGATCAGGAATGAAACAAGGCTGCCCACTGTCACCATTACTATTTAATATTGTATTAGAAATGTTAGCTTTGGCAGTAAGAGAAGAAAAAGAGATTAAAGGAATTAGAGTAGGTAATGAAACCAAATTATCACTCTTTGCAGATGACATGATGGTATAGAGAACCCTAGAGACTCAACTAAAAAACTGCTAAAAACAATTCACAACTTTAGCAAAGTTGCAGGATTCAAAATAAATCCACATAAATCAGCAGCATTTTTATATATTACCAACAAAGTTCAGCAGCAAGAGATACAAAAAGAAATTCCATTCAAAATAATGGATGATAGTATAAAATATTTGGGAATCTATCTGCCAAGGAACAGTCATGACCTATATGAACTAAACTACAAAACACTTGCCACACAAAGTCAGACCTAATCAGTTGGAAAAACATCAAGTGCTCATGGGTAGGTCGAGTGAATATAATAAAAATTACAATACTACCCAAACTAATTTACTTATTTAGTGCCATACCAATCAAACTCCCAAGAAATTATTTTACAGATCTAGAAAAAATAGTAGCAAAGTTCATTTGGAAGAACAAAAGGTCAAGAGTTTCAAGGGAATTAATGAAAAAAAAAAGGCTGATGAGGGTGGCCTTGCTGTGCCAGATCTAAAACTAAATTATAAAGCAGTGGTCATCAAAACCACTTGGTACTGGCTAAGAAATAGAGCAGTCGATCAGTGGAATAGGATAGGATCACAGGACAAACCAGACAATAACTATAGCAATCTAGTGTTTAATAAACCTAAAGACCCCAGCTTTTGGGATAAGTACTCACTATTTGAGAAAAACTGCTGGGAAAATTGGAAAGAAATTAGGGTTTGACTCACACCTAACACCACATACCAAGATAAGATCTAGATGGGTTCATGATTTAGATAGAAAAAATATTAGATTATTATAAGCAAATTAGAGGAACATAGGATAGTTTACCTCTCAGACCTGTGGAGAAGGAAGGAATTTGTGTCCAAAGAACTGGAACTCTTAATTGAACACCAGATAGATAATTTTGATTATATTAAGTTAAAAATTTTTGTACAAACAAAACTAATGCAGACAAGATTAGGAGGGAAGCAACAAATTGGGAAATCATCTTTACATTTAATGGTTCTGATAAAGGCCTCATTTCTAAAATATACAGAGAATTGTCTCATATTCATAAGAATTCAAGCCACTCTCCAATCAATAAATGGTTAAAGGATATGAACAGGTAATTTTCAGATGATGAAATTAAAACTATTTCTAGTCACATGAAAAGGTGCTCCAAATCACTATTGATCAGAGAAATGCAAATTAAGACAACTCTGAGGTACCACTACACACCTGTCAGATTGGCTAAGATGGCAGGAAATGATAATGACGAATGTTGGAGGGGATGTGGGAAAACTGGGACAATGATACATTGTTGGTGGAACTGTGAATGGATCCAACCATTCTGGAGAGCAATTTGGAACTACGCTCAAAAAGCGACCAAACTGTGCATACCCTTTGACCCAGCAGTGTTTCTACTGGGCCTATATCCCAAAGAAATTTTAAAGGAGGGAAAGGGACCCACATGTGCAAAAATGCCTGTGGCAGCCCTTTTTGTAGTGGCTAGAAACTGGAAACTGAATGGATGCCCATCAATTGGAGAATAGCTGAATAAATTATGGTATATGAATGTCATGGAATATTATTGTTCTGTAAGAAATGACCAGCAGGATGATTTCAGAGAGGCCTGGAGAGACTTGCATGATCTGATGCTGAGTGAAATGAGCAGAAGCAAGAGATCATTGTACACGGCAACAAGACTATATGATGATCAATTCTGAAGGAGATGGTTCTCTTCAAGGAGATGTTTCAAACCAGTTCCAATTGTTCAGTGATGAAGAAAGCCATATACACCCAGAGAGAGGGATATGAAATGTGGACCACAACATAACATTTTCACACTCTCTATTTATGTTTGTTTATATTATGTTTTCCTTGTCAGGTTTTTTTTTTACTGTACAGCAAGATAACTGTATAAAAATGTATACACATATTCAATTTGTCAAATATTTTCACATAATTAACATGTATTAGACTTCCTGCCATCTAGGGGGAGGGGTGGGGGGTAGGAGGGAAAAATTTGTAACAGAAAGCTTTGCAAGGGTCAATGTTGAAAAATTACCTGTGCATATGTTTTGCAAATAAAAAACTTTAATAAAAAAAGAGGCCATTGATCTCAATTATCTCTGTGTTCTCCCCACCTCAAACATTCCATGACTCAGTGACTGAATTCCCCCTTGTAAAAATATATCAGAACACAATGCCTTCCCTTACATTCTACCCATTCTTCTCCATTAGTGGTTTAATACAAAGAATCTTTGATTGGGAGTCATTGAACCTATAGTCACATAGTCACATAGTCAAAGTTAAATTGTAACAAGTTCTTACCAGTATTCTTTTGGTAGAATGGGGGAAGCAAAATGTATATAATTATATCAAGACAAATTCTATGCAATGAAAATATTGCTGACCTCTATGACTTCCTTTAAGCCCCAGCTAAAATCCGACCTTCTACAGGTAACCTTCCCCAAACCTCTTAATTCCAGTACCTTCCCCTTGTTAATTATTTCCTATTTATTCTGCATATAATTCACTTTGCCTATATTTCTTTGCATGCTGTCTCCTCCGTTAGACTGTAATCTTCTTCAGATCAGTGACTGTCTTTTGCTCTTTTTTAATCCCCAGCACTTGGTACAGTGTCTTTCATATAGTAGGCATTTATTTAATAAATATTGATTAATTGATTGATTGGGAGTGTGGTGAAAAACAATAGTATGGGAAATGGTTTTGAGTGGAGTTTTTCAGAGAGCTAAAAATTCCACAAAGTGGAAGTGAGAAGGGAGAACATCCCAGAAACAGGGAACAGCTAGCCCAAGGACTCTTTGATGGGAAATGGAATGTTTGGAATATCATAGGTAAGTTGGGTAGGAATATAAAAGGTGTGAAGGGGAACTAATATTTAATTAGCTTGAAAAACAGGTTGGAGCCAGATCTTGAAAGACTTTAAATGTCAAATGGAGCAATTTGTACTTTCTTCCAGAGGATGGCCTCCTAATTAATTTCTCTAAATCTAGCTTTTCCATCTCCATGTGAATATGTTGCCATTGTTATATTGCAATCAGATAGGGATATATCCAAATGCTCTGGTCTAGTGGACCCTCATAATAGATGGTAGGCATATAAAAAAGAACAGTTGGGGTTGGGATATTCCTAGCTGAGCCAGGGTACCCTGAGATGTCCTCAGATGTCCCAGTGGGTATATAGCCCAGCTGCCAGATTAATCTTCACTAAACTCAGCTTGTCATGTTGCTCTAGGCTAAAAAACCTCTACATGTTTTTTCCCCCTACTATATTGAATATCCCCTCCACTGGAGTCCTCTTCTGATGCTTTATCATGGTACAAGGGTAACTTTGAGGTCTTGGAGCCTATGCCAGCAAAACAAATTCTGGCAGAGCCAGTGATGGATTGTGTTTCTTCTGTTGTCTGAGAATCAGCTTTGCTAAGTTTGAAGAAACTCATCCACAGTCAATTGCCCACTGGGGATAGACTCAGCACAGTCATCAACTAAGGGGTGTGTGTGTGTGTGTAAGGGACTATGTTCTATTTTGAAGGAGAGACTGCTAACCCTAGAGAAAAGTATGGATCTTTTGCTGCATGAAATCTAAATTCCTCTGCCTGATTTTAAGCTCTCTATAATCTGTCCCATCTTATCCACCCAATTGTTATTTCCCATACTCTCTAACATACTTCCTCTGCTCTTGTTTAGTGCCATGTTTCTCAACTAAACTGTGGGTTGGTAAACCTCCAGGGATCCCAGCATGTGATTATTCTGCACTGGGGTACATACCCCATCACCTCTTCCTTGATCCACTTTTGCCTCAGTGACAAAAAATCTGTTTCATAGCCTTAGTTCAGGATAATTTGGGAAAACTTGTTGTTTTGTTGTTGTTGTTGTTATTGTTGTTTGTTTGATTTTTTAAATTAGGCAAGCAGAGTTAAGTGACTTGCCCAAGGTCATATAGCTAGTAAGTTTCTGAGGATGGCTTTGAATTCAGGTTTTCCTGATTCCAGGGCCAGTGGTCTATCCATTGTACTATATAGCTGCCCCTAGGATAGGAGTTCTTTCCCTTTTTTTGTGCTCTCTTGAGCAGTCTGATAAAGCCTATTGAACAAACACTTCTGAGAATAATGCTTTTAATTAATTAAAGGAAATACTAAAGTTCAATTGGAGGTTAGTGAAAATAAAGATATATTTTTTTTTATCCCATCTAAAGATTTCCTCTGCATACCATCCATCAAGAACGCCTTGTATGGGGGCTCTTGGAGATGGCTCACAGGAGCCAGGGAGAATAAAGGAGACTTGGTGGTAAAATAGAATGTGAAGGAAAAGGATGAATGAGAACTGTGGCAGAATGGATAGAGATATGGAACTGGAGTCAAGAACAGTTGAATTTCAGTCCCATCTCAGACATTGACAAGCTGAGTAATCCTCAATGATTCATTTCTCTGGGTCTCAGTGTCCTCATCTAATTTGAGGGCATTGGATTTGATGATGTCTAAGTCCTGTCCAACTTTTAAGTCTCTGAACTTATGATTCTATGATCTTAGAAGTAGAAGCTTTGTGGGTCAGTGACAAATTACCGTGAAATAGAGGTTAAAAAATAATGGTCTCTTGGAATGCTTTATGATCCCACAGACATTCTGGGTTCATTCTTCCCTATGTCTTTACAAATGGTGCTATACTAATCAGTTGAGGCATCCCCCTTCTTTTCTTCCTTCTTCACCCTCTATTATTTCCTGCCTTTTATTTCTTTACTTTTCCTATGTGGAATTAGTTAAATAACCAACTACCAAGCATTTATTAAGCACCTACTATATATGAGGCATTGCTAAGTATGGGAATATAAAGCAGGAACAAAAACAGTCCTTGCTCTTAAAGAGCTCAGTTATAATGGGTGAAGACATACACAAGATACAAATAAAATAAAGATAAAATGCCATTATCCCTTCCACATGGAGGGGTGATTAGGAATATGAGGCCCCTCAATCTGGAAAATTCACATAAATTTTTTTGGCCCTTCCTTATGAATTATTATGGTATTAAAAGACAAAATATGTTAATATTATAGAATATTGCACATATAATTTTAGCATTTCTGAGTTTCTAAACTTTTTTGTGTCATTTGCTGGTTTTTGTATATGTGGTTTCCACAAAACTCTCTCCAAATTCCCATTTAATTTCTTATGCTAACCCATGATTATATCAAAACCAAGATGGGGAAAGTCACCATATGGAAAAGATACCTGTAGATGGAAGGTAACTAGAGAGAGTGGCACTGACAACTGGGGAAATCAGAAAAGTCCTCTTGGAAGGAGTTGTACTTCAGCTACTACACTATGAGTTTCATGAGGACAGGGATTTTTTTTCTGCTCTTTCTTTTTCAAGCCCTTCATGAAAACTGTCACCTTGATTAAGTCAATCTGCCTCTGCTGACTGTTAGAATAAAAAATTATCTTCCATGGCTGAATTGTAGGATTATGTAAGAAATACTGGAAGGAGGGGGCAGCAGCTGTTTCACTTGTCATGTGTTCTGATCAATGGTCCTATGTGCAATTAGTCAAATAACCAACTACCAAGCATTTATTAAGCACCTATTATACATCAGGCATTGCTAAACATGGGAATATAAAGCAGGAGCAAAAACAATCCCTGCTCTTAAAGAGCTCCAATTACAATGGGTGTAAATATAAGTTCCAAATTGGGCTATCATTCTGGCATTTTAGGACTTCTCACAGCAGTATGACAATCTGTAGCCTTTTCACATTATTAACTGATGTGCTGTTCTCCCACTATCTAAATTTTCAAGGGAAAATATATATTTGCTTACTTTCTTTAACTTTCATTTAAAAGAAGAAAAAGTTAAATGACCAGACTAAGACCTTAGGTTAGTTATTACATCTCTTTAGAAAAATAAAGGGAATGGATGGGACTTGAGTTCTAATTCTGACTCTGCTTCTTATAATCAGTGAGACCTTAGTCTACAGATTGGAGAAATTCATTTGTAAGAATTTTTGATGCTATACTACTGTGATAAGTCCTAAAATGCCAGAGTAAGAGCCGAATAAGGGAATTTATCATGTACGTTACTTGTCTCAGAGGTAGGGCTTTATCTAAATTTAACAGTGATAACATGAAAGTTACCAGATAGTGCCTATATTTATATTTCTTTAAATCTTGCTCCAAATTATGTATATTTTCATTTTTAGTGATTAAAGATAAAGTTATGATTAATTTTACTTAGCAATTTATTTTTTACGGAAAATATAATTGAGTGGAAAAGTATACTATATTCCTTCCTCTCCTTCCTAATATTCCCAGGAAAATTAGTTATTTATCATAGCAAATTGCACCTTAGATTACTGAATGATAGAGATAGCACCTAACAGGAGATAGTCTTTGAAAGGTTACTCTTAAAGTCTCAAATCTTGGAATTTATATTCTTACAGATTTTAATGGGCATTTTTGGAAAACCTGATTGTCCATGTACTTAAGTCTATGTCCCCAGTGGCATATTATCCAATTGAAATTATAGTGTAGGTGGGTGTGTTCCCCAAAGAAATCATAAAGGAGGGAAAAGGAACCACATGTGCAAAAATCTTTGTAGCAGAAAAGAATAGCAAGAATTGAAAACATGAGTAGATGCCCATCAGTAGGAAAATGGCTGAATAAGTTATGGTATATGAAGTAATGGAATATTACTGTTCCATAAAAATGATGAACAAGTTGAATTTAGAAAGACCTTGAAAGATTTAGATGAACTGATGCTAAGTGAAACAAGCAGAACCAGGAATACATTGTACACAGTAACAGCATGATTGTACGATGATCAACTATGAAAGATTTGATTCTTCCAGTGGTTCAGTGATCTAAGGCAATTCCAATAAACTTTATGATAGAAAATATCCTCTGCATCCAGAAAGAGAACCATGTAGATTGAATGTAAATCAACACATGCTATGTTCATTTTTTCCCCCGTTTTTTTCTCTCTTGTGGTTTTTTCTTTTTGTTTTGATTTTTCTTTCCCAACATGATTCATGAAGAAATGTGTGTTAAAAAGCTTAATATACATGTATAAGCAGAAAAAAATAATTAATTAAAAAGAAATAAAAGTAGGAAAGAAACCAGGATGGGTGTTATTTAACATCACAGATTTAGAACTGGAAGGAGTCATCTAATCCACTACTCTTCCTCTCACTGGGGTGAGATAGCTTGCCTGAAGTCACACAAATCTAGGGCTCTTTTTGATATATTACACTTTGTTTCTAGTTTGGAAGATCAAGATAGAGAGTTTGAATATGTCTTGGTGTTTGTCTCTGTATCTTCTACATATTTTTTTTTGATAATGAGATTGGGTTAGCTCTTGAAGGGCAGAAAGTAGCCTGTTGCTATTAACCAAGAAGTCTCTTGCTAGCTCAGCCCTAGACTGGATCATAGATTCAGAACTAAAAGATATCAAAATTAGTCCTTCATTTTACATGGGACTCTTAGCACCTGAGAAGGTAAAGGAATTGTTCAGAGTCTCTGAGCTAATAAGCATTTGAGACATTCAAACTCAGATTTTCCTGACTCCAACCCTATACTCTTAGGTCTCAGACCATTCTTTGGTCTTTCATGGGCCATCTGTTCCCATAAGGGTCAAGAGGGGGAGAATCAAGGAATTATAACTGAAGTTTTCTCTTCTGTAGCTTCAAGGAACATATTTGGATGGTTATTTTTTGTCAAGTTAACAATGTGGGTTTTCTAAATAACTGTTTGTTTAAAAGAAATAAAAAGTTTTGAGTCCACTGGTAGTCAACATTATAATTTCAGTTGGGGGATAGCTATAGTTAAAGTTAGAAAATACTGCAATTGAGATTGCAAAATGATTTTCATTAGTTCCAGCCTGCCAGCCCCAGCCCCAACTTGTAACTTCCCTCTGGATGTGTGCATGCCCCATACACATGTATGTGTATGCCTAGGAGTGTATTTGTATGCATGTATACTACAGAGTTTATTAATCTACCTTTTCTCTTTAACTAGGTAAATTTCATCCTTCTTGAATCTTCTTGCTTCACTTCTTTTTACACCATGGCCTTGCTCCTGCCTCTGACACAAAGCTCCATTCAGTTTCTGACCCCAGTGCTTTCATCAGTCTTGGGGTCCACACTGGCAGCTCTGGACACAGATGTCTCATTCTTGCTGCGGGCACCCAAAGCTTCATACCTCTCCCACTCTCACCAACTATCTTATCCTTGTTTTATTACTTTCCCCTTTTCATTGATTTACTTGAAATTGAACACCAGATAGATAATTTTGATTATATTAAGTTAAAAAGTTTTTGTACAAATAAAACTAATTGCAGACAAGATTAGTGTTATCTATAAAATGAACTGGAGAAGGAAATGTCAAATCCCTCCAGTATTTTTGTCAAGAAAACTCCAAAACAGGTCATGAAGAGTCCAAAGGGTGAGACCTAAGCATTTCACCTCAAGTTTTCTCCTTGGTAAAATGAGGAGTTTGAGGTCTGAGTTCTAATCTTGTCTTTGGTATTTATTGCTTGTTAGACCATATCCTAGTCACTTAACCTTTTTTGACCTTAGTTTCCTCATCTGTAAAATGAGAGTGTTAGATTACATGACTTTCATGATACCTTCTAAGTCTGAGATCTATGAGCCTGAATTCTGAGCCTCAGCTTTTGCATTTGTAAATTGGGAATTATAATAACCTCTCCTTTACCTAATAGGATGAGGGATCAAGTAAGATGGTGGACATGATGTACTTTGTAAACTGTGAAACCTTCCTATAAATAGAAAGGATGATTTTTCATGAGGCTGTCTTCTCTCCCTTTGCCTCTCTTCCTATCCTTTATTGGCTTGAATAAATTAGAAAACAATTCCAGACAGCCTTTGCCTCTCTTCCTATCCTTTATTGGCTTGAATAAATTAGAGAACAATTCCAGACAGCAGAAAGCTAAAGAGAATATAATAAGTGCTAAAAATATGGGGTGTTGATAATAAGTGCTCCAAGTAGCCAGGGCTAGTCCTAAGCCATTCTTCCTTCCATCACCCAGGGCAGCTGCCTGTTCTTGGCTGAGAGATATCAAGTTAGAGACTCTCCCTAACATCAAATCTCACTGAACAAATAAATTCTGAGTAAAAGAACAACTCTTTTTCTCATAGACAAAAAAATCACTAGAATTGTGAACTGCCTTGGAGAGAAATTAGTTCCACCCCCACACTTAATCAATGGAGAAACAAGCATAGAACAAAAAGAGAAAGAACTGTCCAAAGTCTAACAAATAATAAATATTGAAGGTGAGGGTTGAACTCAAGTCCTCAGATTCCAGTCAGGACTCTTTCCACTCTGTTTTCCTATTATGATGGAGCTGGATCTGAATCCTGGCTCGGCTGCTTACTACCTATGTGACTTTTGGTAAACCATTTGAGTCTCAATTTTACCATCTGTAAAAATGCAGAAGTTGAATTTTATGGGCTCCGAGGTCCCTTCCATTCTTAAAGCTTTGACCCTAAGGAAAGTATCATTTACAAAGAACATTGTCCACCCCCTTAAACATCTTTGCTGTAGCCTCAGGTCCCTTGCAAACTTTGGAGGTCTGCAGTCTGGAACTGGGAGGCCCATAGTCCTTCTAGTCAGGGCATGGGGCCAAGAGTAGAATTTAATCACCCCATGGCCAGCTTGCATGAAGTAGATTTTCCCTGGGATTATGTCACTCTCTTGCCTCCCCTCAGCCCATTTCTTTGCCCTAGGGAGCTGTGTTTATGACACATGATGGGAGCTGTGAAATCTCACCCACCCCCACAAAGAGATGAGTTTTGGGAGCCATTCTCTTCATGCATGGGAGAGCAGCAGGGGGTGAGCCCAGCTCCGGCTACAGGCTACATGGTCACAGGAGTGGCTAATAGGCTGCTCTGGAGGCAGCAGGCTGGGCTCGTGATCACAGAACCTCTCACTGCTTCTTCCTCTAGGACCTTTGGCCCAAAGTCCTGAGGGAATTAGGGGTCAGAGCTTTAAAACAGTATTGTTGGCTTCTCGTGCCCTGCCCCTCTCCCCAAAGAGCCTCTTGGTAACTAGTAATGTGGGCAGGAAGCCATGGAAAGAGATTGTGACCCAGCCAGGCGATCTGGGCGTAGGTTCTGAGGGTGTGGGGGCATGAGGAGGGAGATGTGCCCTGGTCCGTGCCAGCTGTGGATTTTCATGGATGGCCTATGTGGGCGGCCAGGGCTGGTGAGGCAGGAAAGGGGAGCAGCAGGTTGGAAGGGACTTTCCTTGGCAACGCTGTCCTGGGCACTCTGCCCAGGCGTGGAGCACTCTGCTTTTAGGGTGTATGTGTGTGTGTATGTGCGTGCATGTGCATGTTTTCTTCAAGAACACAGACTCTCAGAACTGGGAAGGACCTTAGAGACCAACCCCCTCCTTTTACAGATGAGGAATCTTATGCATGTAATTTTCCCTTCTCTCAGCCCTCTCCTCAAAAAAAAAAAATCCATAACTTGACACTATTTGGAGTGGGGGAAGGGACACAGGAAAATTTTACCCCAAAATGTGAATCTTCGAGGATCAGCTGGGGCCTTGGTGGTGCCATATCCAGAAAGAGCTTATAAAAATCCAGGACTTCCTTTCAGGGAAGATCCAACCTGGAAAAGGCCCCTATTCCCTCCCCCCCACTTCCCAGTCGTGTTGTTTTTCATGGGAAAGAAATAAAAACAACCAGCAAAACCCTAGCATCTGACTATATATATTCTATAGATCAATAGTGTCAGAAAACAGCTCAAATATTTAGTGTTTATAGTCTGGGAAAAGACTTTCCTGCTCCAGGTAATATCGTAAGAGGGATATTAATGCTTTTACTTATATCTCCTATGGAATATGGTTACAGATTTTCTCTATTTCTCTCAAAAACAGGAGTCCTTAATCTATTTAAATGCCACAGACTTCATTGGCAGCCTGGTGAATCCTATGGACTTCTTTTTTTTTTTTTCTTTTTGCTGAGGCAATTGGGGTTAAGTGACTTGCGCAGGGTCACACAGCTAGGGAATATTACGGGTCTGAGACCAGATTTGAACTCCACTTCTCCTGACTTCAGGGCTGGTGCTCTATCCACTGCACCACCTAGCTGCCCTGGACTTCTTAACAGAATAGAATTTTTAATGTGTAAAATAAAAAGCTTAGTATTACAAAAAAAACCAATTCTAGTGAAATACAATTACCAAAATCATTTTTAAAAAGTCAATGGACCCAAGGGTAATTAGCTTTGCGTTTCAAGGCTGAAGGAACAGCAAAGCCCCATCAGGAATGCTATGCCTTTGGAGGCCCAGAACTAGCTGTGGCCCTTTATGCTTACAAAACACAGAGTGGCAGTAGGGAGAGTTTTAGATTTGTAGTCAGGGGACCTGACTTGGAATTCCAGCTTTGACGCTTTACTGAGAAGATTGTCCTCAGTTCAGCTGAACTATATAGCAAGTACCACTGCTGTACTTGAACTGATGAAAGGCTGTGATTTTTTTTTTTGAAAGGCAATTGGGGTTAAGTGACTTGCTCAGTGTGACCCTGAGCACTCAAGGCTCAAGGCTGTAATCTTAACAGAGATTAACAGACTGGGCAAGTCATTTCACCTCAGTGGACCTCTGTGGGCCTCTGTGGGCCTCAGTTTCTTTCTTTTGTAAAACAAAAGGATTAAATTAAGGTTGATCCTTGAGGTTCCTGCTTGATCTAAAATATTTCAGTTCTCAAACTTAACAGTCATAGGATCCAGGATTTAGAACCAGAATGAACTTTAGAAGTTCTCTTAGATTTGATTAGATTTGGTCCCTTTAGTCCTAGAGTGTGAAACAAGGATCAATTAATTAATCAATAAGTATTTATTAAGCTCCTATCATGTGTCAAACAAAGTGCTCATTACTGATGGATACAAAAATAAAAAAATAATGGTTGTAATTTGCAAAGAATCATATTTAGGTTTGATAACAGGAAATCTTCCTAACAATTAGAGCTAATCCAAAGTGGACTGGGTTACCTAAAAGGGCAGTGGGTTTGGAGTTCTTCACAAAGAGCCTGGCTGACTACTTGCTGGGGTTGTTATAGTGGGGTTCCTTTCCAATATGGGTGGGATTAGATGGCCACAGAGGTGCCTCTTGACTTTCACAACTTCTGTGATTCTGTCACTTAGTCCAGCTGCCTCATTTTGCAGATGAGGAAACTGAGATTTAGGAGGGTTAGAAGAATTATGTCACTAGATTTAAATAATAGGTCTTTACTGTTTTTCCAAATGAAGAAAAAAAGCTTGGAAAGGTCATAAGATTAAAGATTTAGAGCTCAGAGGTGCCTTGGAAGTCTCTTAGTCAAATCTCCTCTTTTAGTAGATGAGGAAATGAAGGTAAAGTAAGTCACCCAGAATCACATAACTAATAAGAGTTAGAATCCATGTCTTCTCTAACTCCAACTCTGGGGCTCTTTCCATTTTTCCACATTTCACCTAAAAACATAAGTATTAGGGCACAGAAATCCCCAAATGGTCAGTGACCCAATGTGCTTATTATCCTGAGGGATGATAAGATTATAGATTGAGAGTGGAAAAGAACCTTAGAGACCATCTGGTTTAACCTCATTTTACAGAGGAAGTGAAGTAAGATTCAGGGACACTTAGCCCAAGGTCATTCAAATAATAAGCATCTGAGTTGGAACTTGAACTGAGATCCTTGGACTTCAGAGCAAGCCCTCCTTCAGTGTGGTTGTTTTGTAGCATATATTCCTAATACTTTTCCAGAAAACATACTAGGAAACAGATGACACTATTTAGTTTTTTTCTCTCCCCCCCCCCAGGCACTTGGGGTTAAGTGACTTGCCCAGGGTCATACAGCTAGGAAGTGTTAAGTGTCTGAGGTCAGATTTGAACTCAGATCCTCCTGACTTCAGGGCTGGTGCTCTATCCACTGCACCACTTAGCTGCCCTATTTAGTGTTTTCTTAATAAACATACTGGAGTGGTTTGCTATTTCTTTCTCCATTTAATTTTACAGATGAGAAAATTGAGGCAAACACGGTTAACTTGATGATAGTAAGTATCTGAGGACAGATTTGAATTCATGAAGAGGAGTCTTCCTGATTCTAGGCCAGATCTACTATCCACTGTGCCATCTAGTTGCCCAAGATAAAGCCATTGGATCACTTTCAGGAGTTCTGAGTTATAGTAGGGCTGAAGTTGATCTGGTGTCATCAGTAAGGGCACTAGTATGGGAAGTCTCTGGGAGCAGAGTCCCATCCGTCTGCCTAAGGAGGGGCAAGATAGCCCAGGTGGGAAAAATAGAGCAGGGTTAAAACTCCTATACTGATATCCAGAGGTACCATTTGACACATATCAGAAATGACAAATGATGAAAGGGATAAGGGAAAATAGATATACTAATGCATTGTTGGTGGACATTGAGAGTATGCTCCTAAATTGGGGAATGGCTGAATGATTGTGGCACATGATAGTGATGGGATTATAAGAAATGACAAAAGTGGAGGTTTCAGGAAAAAAAATCCATTTCAAGATCTAAATGAACTGTTGCAAAGTGAAGTAAGAATTGGGAGATCATTGTGCATGGTACCAACAATATTGTAGATAATCAACTGTGAAAAACTTGGCTATTCTGATCAATGCATTGATCCAAGATATATCCAACAGAGTCATGGTCAAAAATGTTATTCATCTCCAGAGAGAGAACTGATGAACTCTGAATGCAAATTGAAGTATTATTTTTTTTTCTCTTTCTTTTTCTCCCTCCCGCCCTTCCTTCCTTCCTTCCTTCCTTCCTTCCTTCCTTCCTTCCTTCCTTCCTTCCTTCCTTCCTTCCTTCCTTCCTTCCTTCCTTCCTTCCTTCCTTCTTTCCTTCCTTCCTTTTTTCCTTCCTTCCTTCCTCTCTTCCATTCATCCTTCCTTCCTTCCTCCCTTCCATTCATCCTTCCTTCCTCCCTTCCATTCATCCTTCCTTCCTTCCTCCCTCCTTTTTTCTTTTCCTTCCTCCTTTCCTCCCTTCTTTGTTTCTTGATATGGTTAATATGGAAATGTTCTGTATTATTTCACACATATAATTAATATCAATTTAATTGCCTTTTAAGCAGGTGGGGGAGGCATAGGTATTAGGAGATAATTTGGAACTCAAAATTTAAAAAGAAAAAATTGCCAAAATAAATAAATAAATAATTGAAAAATATTTTGGTAAAAAATAAACAACTTCCCCCACCCAAAACCTTTCAAACCTTATGTGTTGGCCAATATTGTGTTTGGGCTCATGAGTGTCTGCTATACTTTCAGCCTGCATGACATAGGTAAACCCAGTCTCAAAAACAAAAACAAACAGAAAACCAAGAAATAATTGGGTTAATTCTTAAGTCAAAACTGTAACTAGCAATTTTTTTAACTGGGCACCACAAGCCATATCCAAGGTTAAGTTCTATGAAACCCATTTTCAATCAACTTAAATTTAGCCTCAATCAATTAAATTGGAACCCTGATGACCTTGGTCAGTGGAGACCTTTGAACATGTTGAGGTTGTTATTGTCTGCTACCTATTAGGCTACCTAGTAACTTCCTACTTTCAGTAATTCTTCTTGCTCACAGGATGTTAACTTATACTCCTTTCCATTTTCTCCCTTTAAATCTGGCACCTTGGTACAAAACCCACATTGCCCTGCCCTAGTTAAAATTTGATGTCCCATTATCTATTGGATAACTACTGAAAGAATCCCAGAGCATTTTTGATTTCTGACAGTGGTAATACCAATGATTCCCTGGCAAACTCCAAAGTTCTACTTTTAAGGAACATGTTCTTTAATCTTAGTGATGAAGAGGGGGTGATTCAATTCAACAGTCATTTGTTGAAGAACCTACTGCATGATAGGAAAGGTAGGACTTGGGTTTGATTATAGTAGTTAATGAAGCATCCTTAGCCAAGTGAGAAACACCTTAGTAGATGTCTTTCCTGATAGAATATAAGTTCCTTGAGGGGAAAGGCTGTTTGACTTCTGTGTTTGTATCTCCAGTGCCTAGTATAATGCCTGGTACATAGTAGATGCTTAGTAAATGCATGTTGATCAATTCTACTAAAGGTTCAGAATATTATTTCTGGAACTTTCTCCCCTTCCTCATCGTTATTTCACAATCACACCATTCTGCAAAATGGTACAATTGGAAAAGTGTAGCTTTCAAGTTTGAATTCAAACCCTGGCTCTGATATTTACTCCATGTGTAAGTCACTTCATTTCTTTGTTTCTCATATACATATTTCCCTTTCTGTAAAATGAAGGGGTTGTTGGACTAGACAACCCATAAGGTCTCTTCTAGCTTCAAAATCTGTATTTATGATCCTTAATCTTCCAAAACTGAATTTCTTTTCTGAGTTACTTCTTTGAAGGGTGAAGGATCATAGGGATTTGGAACTTGTAGAGATCTTAGAACAGAAATATTAAACATAGGATGCCTCCCACAACACTCTTGAATTTACTTGAACCATATTAAAATGTAATCATGAAATATTGAACAAAATAAATCAAAATATAATAAAACATAGATTATGTTGACATGTGGTTTTCTATGTCAATATGTAGCCTGCAGGGATCCTTATTATGGTTTAGTGGCCCCTATTTCTACTCAAGTTTGACACTACTGCTTTAAAACATAGACTCATCAAATCATAGATTTAGCGGTAGAACGAACCTTAGTAGTCACTTGGTTCAACATTCTAATTTTTAATGAGGAGAGAGAAAGTTCAAGGACATAAATAAGGTTATACAGACTAGGACAAAATTGGAATTCCAACCCACTGCTCTGATTCCAAATCCATGCTCTTTCCACTATACTCAGATGACTTAAGTTAAGGATTTCCTTTCTCCTTTGCAGCAGAGCTATATTGGTGCAACCTCAGCAGATTGGGGCTCTGTCTTTAAAGGCATCATTTTCCACCCTATCATTATTTTTTTCTTATGATGTTTATGCCTGGAATTTTGGCAAGACCCCAAGCCACTCTCACAGGATGTCAGACCTGGGCCTGCCACCATTCCAGGGTTGGTCATGTGTAGGCCCAGCATCCAGAGGTAAAGTCCCAATAATGGCTTAAATTTCCTCCTGATTCTCTCAGGTAATTAATAACCAATATTGTCTTATAGATTTGATAATGACCCCTGAGATTTGGGTGTTCAGGAAGCTATAAAATGAAACTGATTGGATGGGACTATCCATGATCAATTCCCAGAAACCCTTGGGATTGAAAACAGTTTGTGGTTCATGAAGGGGACCCACATAGAAAGTATAATGGAAAGAAGGATTTTGCACAGATCTAGGTGGTGCATTGGTCTTTATGAACTGGCATCTAATTCTGAGTGCTACCCATTACTACTACTTGACAAGTCATCAACTCTCTCCAAATCTTGGCTTCTTCATTGGCAAAATGGGAATGGTATCTTGAAGAGCTTTGGGGGGAATGTGGCACAGAGGACCTAGTTTAGTACTTGGCACATAGTAGGTGCTTGTTGATTTGACTTGACCTGCGTTTGTGTTCTGGATTTCTATTTTATTACCTTTTCATTTGATCTGAGGCAAATTATTTAATTTCTTCACTTATAAAATATGTGGGGTTTAGCCTAGGGGATATATAAGGTCCCTTCCAGTTTTAGATGTATGAGAATCTGAGTATACCTATTATTTGTAAATAATAAAGACCTCTGAGTATGCAAGGTTATGATGACATGATCTAGAACACAAAGAAAGGTGTAGTGGGAAGAACTCTTGTCTCAGTTCTGTTACTAATCCCTTGTGAGACTAGGGGCAAGTCACCATGTTTATGAACCTTCCTTATACTTCATCATAGTATAATACTATTCTCTTATATTGAGCTGTCCTTATTGTTGGATAAATGGAAAATACATTCTAAACCTTAAGTGCTATATAAATCAAACAGGAATTAATAAGATCATACATTTAGTGCTGCAAAGGACATTAGAGGTCATATAGTCCAATTTCCTTTATTTTACAGAGAAGGAAACTAAGGTCAAGAGAAGTTGCTTAGTCTGAAGTCATAAAGATAATAAGTGGCAGAGTCAGCATGCACACTTACTACAAATTTAGTGTTTTTTTCTATTGTTCCTATCTGCCAAATGGAGGAGATGGATAAGATTACATCCTAAAAATAAAGGGGGATAAGAAATTCCTGTTATTTGCATATGCTATCCACTTCTTTTGTGAAGAAAGGAAGGTGATAGAAAGAAGGAAAGACAAAAAGGAGTGAAAAAGAGAAAGGAAGGAAGGAGAAATAGCAGAAATGAGTAAAAAGGAAAGAAGATAAGAAAAGAAGGAAGAAAGAAGGAAAAGCAGGAAGAAAAAAAGGAAAAAGAAGGAAGGAAGGAAGAAAAATTCTAAATCAAGAAATAGTCCATAGTAGATGTTTAAGAATTAGGAAATGACTGAACAAGTTGTGGCATATGACTATAATGAAATGTTATTTCACTGTAAGAAGTTACCAATCTGAATACAAAGAAATACATGGAGATTTGCATGAAGAGATTGTGAATAAAGAAAACAGAGCAGCCATGTGCACATTATATAAAAATGATAATAGCCACAAAAATAAATAAAAGAACAGACAGGAAAAAAAGAACAGAAGGTGTATAGGGAAACATAAAACTTTTTATGATATCTAGATAATATAAATGCATATTTATAATGTATTATTATAAATATTTACCACATATATACATATTTTAAAATAAAGAAAAGGAGAAGGCAGGACCAGGTGATTTCTAAGACTTTTGTGAGGGCTAAGACCCCTTGTGTCCTGTGACTGCCAGATTCTTCCAGTATCTCTCCTCCTATGCCCAGACTTGGGAGACTGGGCTAGATAATAGGTCAATGTTAATTTTCACTTATGACATTCTTAAGGGACAAGAAACAGTGAGAAGAAGAGATATAGCAGAGGAGAGAGCTCCATATGAATCTTGATCTCAATACCAAAAACAGTGTGAAAAGTTTCTTCTAAAGCAAAATTCCTATTAATCTGGGGTGAAGGGTTCAGTTCATTGGCTGGTGGCAGGTTGCTCTGCTTAACTCTAGCCCTAGCTACTTAATTGTAGAGAATGATGTAGGTGAGAGGCAGGGTGGGATCAGGACCAGGACAGAGGAGACCTGTAGAGATATTTAAGGAAGTTGGGGGCAATGTGGGGAGAGCAGTTATAGGGCAAGCAGGACTAAGGAGCTTTGGACTATCATTCTCTTTGTGCCCCCATCCTACTATAATTCTATATCCCAATTAAGAGGGCAGAGGTACTGGTCACATCCTGCCTAGTTCCTGAGAATGATTGCTGGGGACAGATGGCAGAGCTGCAGCTCAGACTAAGTGATAGCCAAATGTTCCTTACTGTTATGTTTTAGGGGCAGGAGGGACCACTCTCCTCATCAAATCTCACTGCTTTTGTTGTAGTTGCTGACACTGGAAATTAGAACTCCTGTAGGATTTAAATGGTAATCTTTTTAAGCCCCACTTTCCTCATTTGTAAAATGAGTATGAGAGTTGGAGGGGCATGTGATAGGGAAACTAGTCTAACATCCTGATTCTATGGATGAGAGGAAAAGCAAAAGCCTTATCAGAGAAATAACTCCCTGTGTATCTTAGATGCTGGAACTGTTCTGCTCTGGTTACTACTCTCCATCATTTCTCCGCCCTACCTTTTCCTCTCCCCTCCCTTCTCACCCCATCATCTGTCTACTTAATAACTGTTCTGTGCATCTGTTTATTTAAATGCTCTCTGCTGTCACAGAATCAGGGATCTCCCAGTATGGTTAGAATGCAGACACACCTCCCCCGCCCCTCTCCTGCCTTGAACTTGAATGTTTCCATCCCGGGACACCAGCAGCAGCCTTGCAGACAAAGCAGCCCATTGTGTTCCCTGTCCCCAGTTTCTCCCAATGGTCATAGGGAAGAAGGTCTCTTTTAGCAGGTCTGACCCTCCAAAGACTCTCCTTAATCCTAGGTCCCATCTTTGCCCAGAACTTACCTTTCATGGTCTTGTTGTTAATCGGGAGCCAGAGGTGGAAGATGATGAAAGAGACTCTTGGGGAGCTTCAGAGGCTTTTTGGAATGACTTGAGAGGGGATAGCTTTGGGGGGTCCAAGACAGGATGGCAGGTGGCTCTCTATAGGACCATACAAAGCATCTTAGGTGCCCCTCTAAACCAAAGAGCTACAGTGATGAAGGGATTAGCTTTCTGAACTCATTCTTAGCCTCCTTAGGCTCCCTTAAAGGCCTGGGATTTCAGGATTTTAGTTCATGCCCCAGGTTAGAATTGTACCCTGTGGTGACTCCTCCCCAGCTGGCATTTGCTGCCTAGAGCCTGGAGCTGACACAGCTGTTCTCTCCCATCCCTTCCCACTCCCCCAACAGCAAGGAGTTACCCTCTTTCCCACTAGACATCCAAACTCCAAGTGTATGATCCAGGCTTCCCGTGCCTCCTCTCCCTCTCCTCCCTCTCTCAGCCTCGTCACTTCTTGGGCCAGAGCCCAGATCAACTTCCTTGGTATTTTTGAAACTGCCGCGGCCAGGACTTCTTTGTGCGGCTGCTTCCTCCCTCTGAACCGTCCTCCTGTCCCCCCTGCTCCCCTCCCACCTTCGACAACACCCCTGGATCTCCCCTTCAGTGGCTCACACCCACCTTTCCCCCACTGGGAGAAAATGTTGGCAACTCCCTAGGGCGGGACAGACTGGGATGCTTTCAGCTGACAGGCTCGGAGAAATCTGACACAAAACTCTTCTGCTTCCCCCAGCCCACTCACTCTCTCTGGTCTCCTTACCCTCCCCTCCTTGCCAGCCCTCCTTCCATCCCCACTCCCTAGTAACTCTAATTGCTAGCAAATGTCAGGTCTCTGACTATGCTTAGAGGATTATAGAATCATAGGACCTCAGGGTTGGAAGGAGCTTCAAAGGTCATCTAATGCAAGGTTTGTCAGGAGGATGGAGTTTTCTTTAAGGAGGGAGTGGAACATTTCCTGAAGCCATCTGGCCAAGAGAGAACTGGAGAACTCATTAAAGAGAGTATAGCTTTCAAGAATTGGGAGGTGGTAGCCCCATTCTACTCCACCTCATCAGAGCTCATCTGCAGTATTGTCCTGTGGTTCATATCCATGTCTTATTGTTGTTATGGTTGTTGGTCTTTCATTCTTGAAGAAGACCAATGACATCAGGAGGATGATGTCTTAACTTGCAAGTGAATTGGATTTAAGTGAAGCAGGGCTGTGCAAAATCATCAGCCTCACTCTCCCCTCCATCGCCATATGGGTCCAGTGGCAAAACCTCATCTACATTATTGTAGATATATATTGTCCAACACATAATGAGTTCCATCTCCATAATATATGACTCATTTGAAAGAATTGGAGATGTTTAACTTAGAGAAGAAAAGGTCTAGGGGATATGATTGCTATATGCTTGTATTTGGAAGGCTTAGATTTATTCTGTCTGGCCCTAGAATGAAGAACCAGGAATAATGGGTAAAAGTAGCAAAGAAGCCAATTAAGGCACAGTGTCAGGTGAAATTTCCTAATGATGAGTCTTTCAAAAAATGGGATAATTACTTTAGATGGTAGTGAGTTAGTCACTCCTCATTTAAGCTCTTCAAGAAGGGGATAGATGGCCCCTTATGCATATTATAATGAAGATTCCTCTCCCATACAAGTTGGACCACAGGATGACCACTGGAATCCCTTTCAGTTATCAGGTTCTGTGATTCTATGAGGTATATTAGCCAGGGTCTTTATAGTTCTATGGTTCTTTATTATCCCTGAATGATATGCTCTTAGGCAAGCCTAGATATCTGTGGTTCACCCTTTTGCATGGCTCTGCAGTTGCCCAATAGAAAACCACAATCTGTTCAACACAGGTTCTTCCCAGCATACCCTCAATTGTCTTTTGTCCTAATTCTGGTTAAAAAATTGGATGAGTTCTAACTGGTCTGTATGCAATCCAGTTATTGGTCATGATTGATTCCATCCATAAAATATGCCCACTGACTGACCCTATCCCATCATCTATGCAGAGGATGTTCTGGCTGAATAATTGACATAGGGCATTGCTATGAGTAAATTCAGTCAGTGATAGTTATCTTACTGATCTTTTGAAGTATCTAGGCATAAAGATTTAGATACAGATCCTACTTCTGATATTTACTAATTGTAAGACCATGAGCAACCCACTTTTTGCTGAGATTTTGTTTCCTAATCTATAAAATGGGTAAAAATAGAATATAAGCTCCTTGCGGTCAGAAAATATTTCACTTTTATTTTTACATCCTAGTACCTAGCTTGGACCATTTGCCCAGCAGCGACTTAAATGTTTCTTCCATTGAACTGAATCAAAGACATGAATATATTCCAAGCTAAGCAGTATTATGTGCAGAAGACAGATAAGTGGACTTAGAGTTAGGAGTAATTGACACATACTGGCTTCATGGCTCTGGATTCAAGTTACTGTCATGACTGGGATGATGATGTAGCAAAGAAAATGGAAAAGAATTGCCAAACTCTCTAAAAAATAGGGCAGGAATTTTCTATTCTAGATCCTGACCCATATGAACATGGTCGCATTGCTTAATGTCTCAGAGTCCTAGGCAATGCTCTAAGTTTGTAAGGTGCAGAACAACTGCCAATCTACACTGGTAGAGGAAGTTTCCTTCTAGGAGATTCTCTATGACAAATGCCAATGAAATAGCTCCAGTCATCACCACCACCACCATCAACATGGTCATTATAATTCCTCTGCTGCCTGCCTCATAGGGTTGTGGTGAAGCTCAAAGTAGATAATGTGTCAAGAACTTTATAAACCTTAAAATCTATGTGTCCAGTAATTATTAAGTCATTTTTGGTAGGCAGCTGCTAGCTAGGTTTCATTGCCCAGAAATACCAGGAAGTTCTTCCAAAACCAGGAACTAAATTAGTACCTTTAAATGAGAAAGAATACAGTCTAGAAGGTTGGTAACTGGAAAATGTGGTACAGGAACAGACGGGTGGTCTGGGAGTGAAGTTCTTGTAGGAACAATAACGAGTCATTTTTGGTGAGCATGTTGGGAACCACTAAGATGGCTTAGGATGTTTCTTCTGGGTTGGGGAGGGGCTACACTGTGGTTTAGAGAAATGCCTCCCTTAGGTCTTTGATGGCTTGCTTGGCAATACCTGTTGCATTTCTTGGAGGCTTTTGCTGGGGGCTCAGTATTTTGGGATATGCAAATGTCATAGAATTACATATAGAACTTAATGATAAAATGAACTGAAGACCATCAAAAAGCCTAGGTCAGGAGTTTCATTGTTTTCCAATATTCTCTGTGGCTTTTCATAGAGTTATCTGTGGATAACAGATGGATACAGTTCTGGACTTTTGGTCAGAAAACCTGAGTTTGAATCAATGATAGAGAAACCATTTAACTTCTCGGTTTCTTCATCTTCAAAAGGAGATAATATTCATACTTTCTGCTTCCTAGTGTTGTGAAAAATATATCCTCTTTTGGGAGTTGGAATTGTCTTATTCTTTGCACTTGAGTATCTCATGCTTAGCATACTACCTGGAATGTAGTGTATATATTTGTTAATCAATTGAATGTGCTTTACAAATCTCAAAACTCATGATTATGAATTATCATTTTATAATTTAGGGATTTTTAACTTGGGAAGAGGAAGAATGGATAAAATTTTTGGGGACTCATGAACTTGGATGGGAAAAATTACATTTTAATTGTCACTAACTTCTAACTAAATTTTAATATTTCTTCCAATAATTTGAAAACATTATTCTGAGAATAATTCATAGGCTCTAATAAACTACTAAAAGAATTCAGTAGAAGAACCCTAGCTATAATGGCTAAGGCATTTAGAAAAACCTTTGTGCATGTGGATTAGATGTAGGGGTTGGTCTATTCTTGTGCTTTCAACTTGGGAAGCTCCTGATAGAAGAACGTCCTCCATTGTTTCAGGCCAGGAACACCTTTATAACTTATATATAGTCTTTGAGAGTTTCCTGGTGTCACTGAAGGGACAATGCTTATGGTTATATAGATGGTTTCAGTTTTGGTAGGCTTTTGGGAATCAATATTTTGCCTTAGCAGAGAGAGTTCACCTGGTAAGTTTGAAAGCTGGTTATCTCAAACCCTTGTGCATGAGAGTTCAGACATAGAGACCTCTTGGCAGGGCTTGGAGGATGGGATGAAGACGTCATTGTCTATTGACCACGGAAAATATAAGCTTGTGTTTGTATATGGGCAAGGTATGTGTTTTTGTAAAGAAAGATCTTCCTTATAGGACAGTGTATATTTCTCCATTCTTGGTCCCCAGGCCATCAGAAATTCCCTAATCTTCATCCTTTTTGACACTTCTGTAACATCCCTGATGATCACATCTTTCCTGTATATTTTCTATTAATTTGGGTTTTTTTGTTCCTTCTTCCTACTTCCTACTTCCTTCTTTGTTCTAATTTTCTTTCTTCTTCCTCTCCCTCCTCTTTTTCCTCTTCCTTCTTTTTTGTTCTTTTCCTCCTCCTCCTCCTCCTCCTCCTCCTCCTCCTCCTCTTCCTCCTCCTCCTCCTCCTCTTCCTTCTCCTCCTCTTCCTCCTCCTCCTTCACTACTATCTCTTAATTTTCTTCTTGCTTGTCTGATCCATGTCATATCCCTTAACAGTTTGTGTTCCCAAGGCTATATCCTGGGGCTTCTTCTCATCTTTTTCTGTAGTGTTCTTATCAGTTTCTATGAGTTCAGTTATCACTTCCATGCAGTTGACTCCCAGATCTATGTATTCTGCCCCAGTCTCTCTCTTGAGTTTCAGTTCCACATCATCAATTTTCTATTGGACTTTTTTGATAGGATGTCCCATAGGCATCTTAAATCCAACAAGTCCAAAATGGAACTTATTTTCTTTCCTTTCTCAAAACTGCCATTCTTCTAACTTCTCAATTTTTTGATGAGCATACTAAACATCTTTCCAATCATCCAGGTTTGTAAGTTCACTTCGTCTTCCCTTTCCTTCACTCTCCATTGCCAGTCAGTTGCCAAATTCAATCACTCAATCAATAACTATTTAATAAATACTTACTATATGACAGGAATTGTGCTAAGCTCTGGGTATACAAAAAGAGGCAAAAATGTCCCTGCCCTCAAAGAGCTTACAATCTAATCTAAGTAGTTTATGATTGTACATTTCTAATGCCAACCTTCTTGCAATTTATACAGCTATCGCTTCAACTCAAGTCCCTGTCATCTTTTGCTTGGTCTATTGTAATACCTCCTAATTGGTCTCCCAGCCTTAAGTTTCTCCCTTCTCCAATATATGCTCTACGCAGATGCCATATATATTTTAAAAGCACAGGTCTGATGTTGGCACTCCTTTTGTTAAGACACTACATTGACTCTCTCTTGCTTTTAGGATAAAATACAAACTTTTAATGTTCTTTGCAGTTTTGACTTGTCTGTTGTTTTAGGCTTATTGCACTACTGTACTTTACTCCTTCATATAATCTATTTTCTGTTGGTATGGTATGAAAAATATTGAACTTATAGTCATAAGATCTCTGACTTTGCCACTTACTACCTACATGACTTTGGGCAAGTCACTGAGTTTCTTCCTTTGTAAGATTAGGGGGCTTGATTAGATGATATCTAAGATCTCTTCAGAGTCTACATCTAAGGTCCTATAAAAATCTCTTTAAAAAATCTTTCATTTTCCATTTCTATACTTTTGCATATGCAAAATCATCCCTCCTCACTTCTGTTATGAAGAGTGTAGTCCAGCTATATCAGGTAGTTTGGGGACACCAATCAGAGAAAATGTGAGGAAAAAACTGTGGAAACTAAAGATGTTGTGGTGATATTCAAAACTGGATCTTTATGCTCGTGCATCTGAAAATACAATCCAATGGAAATGACATTGATAGAACTGCTTAAAGTGAACATGGACAGTTTTGTGGTGCTGGACTTGCCAGAGATGTTGAACCCTTGCCACCAGAACTTGGGGTGTGAGCAGTTCCTTCTCTAAAAGTTCTCTTTAGTATCAGTCAGTTTGCAGAAGAAGAATACATAGGGTTAGAACACAGAGAAGGGCACTGTGCCCCTGAGAAAGGATAGGCTTCCTAGTGATGTTGCTTACTTTAACCTCCACAGTTAGTTGTTTCTATAGATCTGGATATATCAAGAGATTTAATATATCTTCTGCCATTAGAAATCCTTGCAGAGCTCTTTAGATTGATGAAAGGAGGAATCAAAATGGAGAATTTGGGAATAGAACCATGGTAGTATATGGGCTCCACCCAACTTTGCTCTACCATGCCCACTCCTGGGGTATAGTGTTCATCTTTTATGGAGTCATATAGATTCCCTGGGCCCTAATCTATTTTGTGCTTCAGGTATTTATCTCTTCCTCTCAGGCTGATGTGTCTGTAATTTAGCAAATAGATCTGGTGTAGATGCTGAAGGATGATTCTGGTTAGGCATGTTGGGCAAGATCCTTGAAGTCGCTGACAAGATCTTTAAGATATAGTACTTGGTCCAACAGGTCTCAAACATCAAATTCATGAAACACTGTGTTTTCCTTTATTATCACATACTATCTATGTGATCTTGGATAAATCATTTCATCTTTTGGGTTTTATTTTCTCCATCTGTAAAATGAGGGGGTTTGATCCTTCTGGCTCTAAATCTGGCATATTCCCTGACTTTTATGCACCAGGCACTGTGACAAATGCTATGAATATAAAGACAAAAATGAAACAGTCCTTCTTTCAAGGAGCTTACTAATTATATGATATCTGTCAGTGTCACCATTTCTTTTTGTCATCATTTCATAACCAAATCAGACTTTTATCCTTTCCCTTTCCTACTAGGTCCTAATCCTGGTCAAATGGTTCATTAAAGTGTGAGTCAAAGGTAGAGAATTCTGGTTCTAGATGGTAATGATTCTGAAGATTTAATAGTAAAATTCCAGTAAAATTCTTTTTTTGTTTAATAACCTTGAAGAATGGGGGTGAAAGAAACCCTTCACTTATAGCTTTTCCAAGAGTTCCTATAGGATTGTGGCCTTTGACATGCACAATATATAGATTGGAGATTGTGGATCCCAGAGCTAAATTGATTTAATAATTAAACAACCTAATTCTGTGCTTCAACAATACTAAATACTTTTCTATAGTCCTGGTACCATGAATTATCAAAATGTATAGAAATGGGAGCAGTTAGTTGGTGTAGTGGATAGAGCACCAGCTCTGAAGTCAGGAGGACCTGAATTCAAATCTGACCTTAGACATTTAACACTTCCTGGCTGTGTGACCCTGGGCAAATCCCTTAACCTCAATTGCTCAGCAAAAAAGTATAGAAATGGCTTACAATCCACATGGATAGATGTCTATGGAATCTGGCCCACTCCTCTCCAATGAAGACTGTGATTTCTATCTTAAGATCATAAATATACTCTAGTTCCTTTTACCCATCTCCAAGCAGGATAGCAGACTAGAAATAAATTTATTTGTCCCATCAAAAGTATCTGATCAAGTTTAGGGTCACAAATCTGGTTCAGAAGGGAAGCCCCCTTCCTTGGTCAATCTTAAGAGAGAGTAGCTCTTAGCTTTGTACAGCTTTGGGCACTCATCTTCATGAGTAAATCCAGCTCCAGACATTTACTAGCTGTGTGACCCTGGACAAGTCACTTTACTCTGTTTATCTCAGTTTCCTCATCTGTCAGATGAGTTGGAGAAAGAAATAGTAAACCTCTCCAATACTTTTTTTCAAGAAAACTCCAAAATGGGCTTATAGAGTCAGACATGACTGAAATAACTGAACAGCAACAAAGCTCTTGGCTTATGCTCAGTGGTTTAGTTCCTTTTCCCAAAACACTATTAATACAAAAAAAATTATGACAAAAATCAAATAGAAAAAAATGTTTATCCAAACAAAATAGAAATTAGAATTCTACAGATTGGAATAAATTAGAAAATACACAAGAGTAAACAAGCTCTTTAGATGGGACTGAGGTGATGGCTCAACTCAAACTAAGCTCATTCTCACCCAGAGGTCCATGCTGTAGTCTCTAAGGAATAACGGTGGAAATTAGGAATATATCAAGTTGTTGACTGTTTCTTTATTTCTGCAGTTCCTTTATATGTGTCTCTTTTAAAGAGTCTAGAAAGCCATAGATATCTTTTTCCTGGAAGCTCTGGTCCCAACTGTGTCCCTTACTTAGGTATGCATTATTGTTTCACTATAATCTCCACCAAATGGATTCATGACATGTTCTATATACAGTAGTGTGCAAAATGCCCCAGTCTTAGTTGGAAGTCTTAATTACAGAAGTCTGTCCACTTAGAGCTACAGGAGATTGGACCCCTGTGTCTGAGTTGAAGTAAGTGACCATTTATTATTTTTATCACTACAGGGACTAACATGGGATCTCTGTGGTACTAAGTATTTCATGACTGGTATCAATATCATAGCATTTGCAGAGGGCTCCAAGTTCTTCAAATCTGAGATATAATACTGAGAAGCCTAGAAGTATGATCTCCAGGGTCAGAAATAATTAGATCACCAGATATGACAAATACAATTATTCCTTCTACATTACAACTTTCTCTATAACATTTTTGATATATCACTGGTTGTCATAAGTAATGAAGTAGAGTTTTGGGGGAGTTTTGTAGAAGCCCTAGATGATATGTGAAGACCAGCAAACGACACCGAAAAAGTAATTTTATCAACTACTTAACCCAAACTTTACTATAAGGTAATGTAAATACTTCATAAAAAATTGAGATTTCTTTTTTGGTAAGAAGGAAGGGCCAAAATTTGACATGGATTTTCTAGATCTTGGGTTCCATTGATCCCCTTAGTGTGGAAAGGATAACTGTAATGTATAACAATACTTTTTATGGTTATAGGATACTAGAAACAAAATGAGTGCTTGTCATTTATGAAATAAGAAAGGGGAAAGGAAAAGGAGTGTTTATATAGCATCTACAAAGTGTCAGGCACTGAATTAGGTGTTTTTATAAATATTATTTAGTTTACAAATAGTTTCATTGTGGTATGTAAATGTCAGGTAATACTATTTTACTATAACAAAATGATAAGTATGAGGAATTCAGGGAAATATGGAAAGACATACTAATTGATGCAAAGTAAATAAAACTAGGAAAACAGCATATGCAATGACTATAAAAATGTAAACAAATAGAACACTAATACACAGTGGAATGTTGGGAAATTGCAATGATAAATCTTGGCTCCAGAGAAGAAATGCTACAGTTTGCAATAGAGCTTTGGAGGTCTTTAAGTGTGATATGTTGTATACATTGTTAGACAATGTTATTGTTTTGGGTGATTTTGCTTAACTGTTTTATTTTGTTACAAAAGAAGGTTCATTGGATGGGTGCTGTATATTTGGAAAATATTTTGTAAAAACAAAATCTACCAGTATAATTATTATTGAAAGAAAGAAAGTTACAAAGAAAGAAAAGAAAAGAAAGAAAAAGAAAGGGAGGAAAAAAGAAAGAAAAAGGAAAGAAAGAAAGAAAAAAGAAGGAAAGAAAGGAAAGAAAAAAGGAAAGAAAGGAGGAAAGGAAGAAAGAAAGAAGAAAAGAAAGAAAGAAAAAAGGAAAGAAAGAAAAAACAAAGAAAGGAAAGAAAGGAGAAAAGAAAGGAAGAAAGAAAGAAGGAAAGGAAGGAAGATGGAAAGAAGCAAGGAAGGAGGCAGAAAGGAAGGAAGGGAGGGAGGGAGGGAGGAGAGGGGAAGGAAGGAAGGAAGAAGGGAAGAAAAGAAAGAGGAAAGGAAGGAAAAAAAGAGTTTAGCCATGGGTTGGCAAAGGGGAGAGTTGAAGAAATCCTTACTTGTAGTATTAGGCAGCCTGGTACATGGATGGCTCACATTGTGGTTGGAACACTGTACCTTGGTAATAAGGATGATTCAGAAATTGTAGCTTCATACTATATAGCTCCAAAATTGTATAACCAGCTTCCATCTAGTGAACTAGGACATATTGGAAAGCCTTCAACAATTTTGGCTTTGATCAAATTTAAGACTTGACTAAGCTGAGTCCCAGAGGGATTAGTTACCTGATGAATATGTATGGTTAAGACCTTAAAACCCTGGGGGATAGGAATTCCATATAAATGAATCTACTATAGTCTTTCACTCTCTCTTATCACTCCTGTCAGGAGGGGGAGGAATAATCTTGCATCTGAAACATGTGTGAAAAACAACTTGAGCTTCCAAAATGACTATTTTACATTGCCCAATAAGGAACAGAGACATACCATATGACAGGAAAGAAATGAGTTAAATCCTGACTCTGACACTATTTCTGAGACCTCTCAAGCAAATCACTTTATATCTGTGACCCTCAGCTTCCTTATTTATAAAAACGAAGGTTTAGCAAATTATAAAAATGAAGATTTAGCAAATTGAAAATTTTTTCTAGATCTAAGATCTTGATGTAGAAATTAACATTTATTTCACACTAATATTTGTAAAACACTTTACAATTATTTGATGCTCACAACAACTTTGAAATAGATGCTGTTCTTAGTCCCATTTTGCAGGTAGTAAATCAGAGACTCCAAGAGTTTCAGTGATTTGATATTCACCCAGCAAGTCAGGGTGGAGGAGACTAAAACCCAGGTCTTCCTAACTCCATATTTTAGCCCCATTGCCAAAGCAACCCTAAGTAATGTATGGCATAGAAAGCAGCCAGTCTGACCTTGATACACATGATGCCTACCATGGTTCAGTCCCTCGGGAATACCCAGGAGAAGTATCTCCATAAACAAGTTGTGTTGGGTCAGAATCCTTGGAAGAAGTTCCTTTGCTCTTTCTTGAATAGTAGTCAATTCCACAGATGCCTAGATCCTCTATTTCAGCAGCTCCTTAGAAAGCACCCTGCTTGGGGATGAAGAAGTGGTGATTGGAGTACTAACCAGTAGTCTTTCCAGTGTCAGCAGTTGTCCGTCTGTCTGTCTGAGTCAGTACTCTGGCAGGGTAAGGTTGCCCATTTTCAGATGTTTTTGATGAGCATCTAGAAGGAGGAAGATGGGGGCCATCCCTTCCTGAACAGAGCAGCAGGGCTTGAATCAGGGGCTCAGAAAATAATAGCAATAATGATCAAACACACCTGTAATTAGAAAGCACAGTGCTAGGCCCCCAGAAGACAGAATATCCTGTCTTTTGAGAGCTTACAATCCAGTACAGGGTATAAGACCCAACACAAATTCATTTTCAATGCAATTGGACAAACATTCATTAAATGCTTATTATTATCATTAAATGCACAGGGTATATTGGCCTAGCACAATGCTAGCACAATGCCTGGCACTTAATAAATGCTTAATAGATTGAGACTTGGAGTGTAATAGCTAACACTTAAAAAGTGACTAAAGGTTTACAAAGATTACACAAGGACTTCATGTACTAGGATCTTTGGATGCAAAAACAAAGAAGGAAACAGATCCTGAACTGGAGTAGATTAAAGAGTTAAAAAACAAACCATTACTTGAAGCTTTAGGATTAATAATAAAAATAGCCAATATTTACATAATTCTTTCTATATACCAGACTTTGTGTTAAAGATTTTACAATTATTAATCTCATTTGATTCTAAAGACAACCCTGGAAAATAGATACTATTATTATCCCCAATTTTTTGTTGTTGTTCAGTCGTTGTAGTCATGTCTGATTTTGTGGTCCAATTTGGGTATTTTTTTTTTTTGCAAAGATACTGGATTGGTTTTGTCATTTTTTTCCCAGCTCACTTTACAGATAAGGAACAGAGGCTTGTCCCCGGACACATAGTAAGTATCTGAGGCCAGATTTGAATTTATGAAGACGAGTCTTCCTGATGGCAGACTAGGCACTCTATACATTGTGCTATCCAGAGTCAAAGAGGTTAAGTGGTTTGTGCAGTATCACATATCTAATAGTATCTGAGGCCAGACTTAATTTAGTCTTATTTTCTAGGCCAGGCCCTTAGCAAATATTTGGAATATTTCTATATTCACTTAATATATAGCCCTAATATTCACTTAGTCCCTCTGCCTCATTTTATAGATGGAGAGAGATATTGGCTTCAAGTTTGAACATTTTGAGCAACAGTAATTTGTAATTCAGTCTATAAATTCATTAAGGTAAGGCTTCATTTTTTGCAAAATTACGCAAGACAGTTTTTGAAGGGCCTGAGAGCACAGGGCATGTTGGCCTAGCATAATGCTAGCACAATGCCTGGCACTTAATAAATGCTTAATAGATTGAGACTTGGAGTGTAATAACTAACACTTAAAAAGTGACTAAAGGTTTACAAAGACTACACAAGGACCTCATTTATAATAATAAAATAATTAATAATAATAATAGTAATGAGAGGTCCCACTATTAATTCCATTTTGTTTGATAGGGAAACTGAGGCTGAGAGACACTAGATGATTTTCTCAGGGTCACACAGCTAGTAAGAGCCAAGATTCAGATGTTTGGGAATATAAGTGTTAGTATGAGATAAGGCTAGGAAGGTATTGTTTTCTGAGGACTTGAATGCCATGCAGAGGAATTTGATTTTCATTGAGTAGAGGAATGGCATATTCAGATCTTTTTTGTACTTACTAGTATTTTATTTTTCCCTACAAAATATAAAGATAGTTTTCAACATCCATTTTTGTAAGATTTTGAGTTCCAAATTTTTCTTTCTCGTTCCATAGTTCTTTCTCTGTATGTGGATAGCATTTTCCATCACAAGTCTATTGGAATTGTCTTGGATATTGTATTGCTGAGAAAAGCTAAATCTATCAAAGTTGATCATTGAACAATGCTGCTGTTACTGCGTACAATATTCTCCTGGTTCAGTCAGCATCAATTCATGTAAATTTTTCCAGATTTTTTGAAATCTAACTTGGGTAAATCTTTGCCCAAAAAAGATGGCTCTAGTAGCATCTTGAAGGACAGATTGGAGGATTTGTTTGGAGGTTACACTAATAGCTCATAAGAATCATAATAAATATTTGTACTGGGATAGTGATGATAGAAGTAGAAGATAAAGATGTTTGAGATGGTGTGAAACTGGAATCTATTGGCTTTGGTAAGTGATATGAGAGGTGAAACTGGAATTTATTGGCTCTGGTAAGTGATAAGATATGAGAAGTGAGAAGAGAGTGAAGAATTAAAAATAATCTCAAATTTATGAACAGAGGAGACTGGTGAATGGTAGCTCCTATGGATAGAAAAAGCAATACAAGAGAGGTTGGGGGTGGGACAGACAATGATCTAGGGTTTGGATATTTGAAATAGGTAGGGGATATCTGCCTGAAGATATCCTATAGATAGTTAGACATGTGGGTCTGGAACTTAAAAAAAGCATCAGAAAAGAACGTGTAGACTTCAGAATCATCTGCTTAGAGGAAATACAAATCAAAGGGCCAATGAGATTGCTAAAGGGAAAATGTAATAAAGAAAAAAGAGAAAACAGCCAAGAACAGATCTTTGATAAACAATTATAATAAGGGATTGGGAGAGGGTGAAGAACCAGTGGAAGAGTTAAAAGAGAAGCTGGAGGGACTGGAAGGTATGGTATTTGTGAAGCCAAAGGAAGAGAAAATTTAGCCAAATCTTTTGGATTAAACTAATAAAGTCTTAGTAAGGCCAAGTCATTTATGATGGTCATCTCTGATGGCTAATGAACATCATCTGGATTTATTTGAGATTACTTAAGGTTGGAATAAAGAAAGGAAGTTGGAATTAATTGGGCAGCCAGAGAGGGTGATCAAGAGTGTAGAGAGGTGAAGGAGGATTTGTTGTTCAGTTGTTTTCATTCATGCCCTACTCTTTGTGACCTCATTAGGGGTTTTCATTGTAAAGATCTTGGAGTGATTTATCACTTTCTTCTCCATTTCATTTTATAGATGAAGAAACAGAGGCAAATACTTAAGTGACTTGCCCAGAATTACACAGCTAGTAAATGTCTGAGGCCAGATTTGAACTCAGAAAGATGAGTTTTCCTGACTTCAGGCCCAGCACTTTATCCACTGGGCCATCTACCTGCCCATGAGGATGAAATGAAGTTCCTTAAAAGGACTTTGAAAATTATTGGATTATTAGGAAGTCACTGATAATCTGTGAATAGACAGTTTCTTTAGAGAGGTGAGAGCAGAAGCTTAAGCATAGCTGAAGTGAGTATATAAAGAGAATCCAGAAGTATCTGGTGTATCAGTCAATGAGACAAACAATAGGTATTTATTAAGCACTTACTATAGGCTCATCATTATGATAGGACTCAGGGGTCTCAATTTATACCCCAGCTAGCAAATCCATCCAGCATAGATAGGAGCTAAGAATGATTTGAATATATTGTGATAATGTAAAACTTTTAAAAACTATTCTTAATCATAAGGTCCTACCAATGCAGACAGTTGATCGAAATAATCCCTGCCCTCAAGGAGATTACATTTTAAAATGGGAGTGAATGTGCACATATAATAGTAAATACCAAACATGTATGAAATAGATACAAAGTAACATTGAAGGACCAATAAAAGTCATCAGTAATGAAGTAAACTTTTAACAGAAGTTTCTCAGGGGATTATGAGTTAGTTAAAGAGGATAGCAGGATTTTTTAGGAACAGTGAGGATCCAGATTAGGTTAGTAAGCCAATCAGTCAATAAACATTTGTTAATCACTATGTGGCAGCACTATGCTAAATACTGAAAATAAAAAATGTAAGTAAAAAGAAAATCTTACCTTTAAAAAGCTTATATTCTAATGGAGAGGACAACAAAAAGAGGAAGCTGAAAATTGCATGGAGGAAAGGTATCTGGCACAGGACATGATAAAGTCCGGAGAAGTATAGTCTGAAGGGAAATGAAGAGATGGCTCACCAGGGCTCTTTCCACAAAGGGAGGCTCTGGGTAGAATCCTCCATCCACCAGTCAGAGGGAGGAGTCTCAGGACCAGAGGCTCTTTTCCAGGTATGAGTTCTAAGGATGAAGTGATCTTCCAGGTATATGATAAAACATAGATAGTACATCATATTGGTACATGATGAGAAAGTCCAGAAGAGAGCAGGCTCATGTGAATTTTTTTTTTTTTGTTGAGGCAATTGGGTTTAAGTGACTTGCCCAAAGTCACACAGCCAGAAAGTGTTAAGTGTCTGAGACCAGATTTGGACTCAGGCCCCCCTGACTTCAGGGCTGGTGCTCTATCCAGCGCCACATAGCTGCCTCAGCTCATGTGAATTTAAGAGATTGCAAATCATAAAGAAGGTTACATACCACATATTTGTAGTAGGTGAAATTGGCTTAAATTTTTTATTTTTTCCATCTACCTTCAGCAGCCCTGGATATAGAGGACAGAAATCAGAGAAATCAGAAGTTACTCAAGGACAAGGACTGGCAAATTGGGAATGGCAGAAATTCAGGAGATACTAGGGTAACAGAGTAAAAAATTAAGATTAGACCATGGAGTTAAGGATGGATATAGAAAAAAGGAAGTTAGGGTATGGGATGTGGATTAGAGAATATGGACAGCCACTGACAAGGCAAAGAGTAGCCTAAATGTGAATGAAAATGTGGGGGAAATAGAAGGATAAGAGGTTGTGGTCAGAGAATGATTTTTCCAAGTTTGCAGATCTTGATCTAGCACATTTACACTGTGTAGCTGAAATGGGGTGGGAAAGGAAGTCAAAGTTGGAGAATTATGTGTTCAGGTTATTAGAGGAATCATTGTTATATATGTTAATCTTCCAAGGATGATGACAAAGGAAGGAACAATGAGGAATACTGCCACTGAGGTAGATGTCAAAGTCACTGAAAAATTTGGGAGAATGACTTGTAGATCATCAAGTAACAGCAACAAGGGTGGAGAGAAGCAGGGAACAAACATATTGTATGGTTCTTGGAAAATTTGTGGAGAGATGTGATTTCTATTATGCCTTAAAGATCCCTTGGAACAGTTTTCTTGTTCCCTAATATTCCTGATACCTAATAGAGCTGGCTTACAATATTCTAACCTAACAGTAGGTCCTGCTGTATAATATAATATACAATCTAGCCTGTAAATTCTGTAAGTTAAAGCTTTTATGTTTTGCAAAATCAGCTAATGGTGTTTTCGTTATGAATTTCTTAAGTCTGAAATTCTGTATAATAAGCTTAGAAGAAGAGATGCCTATATTTCTGCTTGGGGACCTGATCCTGTGTTCAGAGGAATATTTCAGATTAAAATAATGAGAGTTTGGCAAAACGAAGTCATCAATGATGGCTATCTCTGATTATTAATGAGAGCCATCTGTTTGGGGCTGCTTGGGAATGGGACAAGGAAAAGGAGATGGGATGAACTATGCAAAGGGGAATTCACACTAAATTACAGGAAATATTTTTGAATTGTGAATTCCATTAGACAATGAAAAAGAATCCCTACAGAGTTTCCAGAACTCAGGTCATTACATACTAGATTGGTAAGAAAAATCCTTATGGTCATACTGTGATAAAAGAAAAAAAGTAAATCGGGATAGATAAGGTCAGGGCCCTGGACAGGGAAGAACATATGATGTAGGAGCACTACCAGCTTCATGAGAACGATGGGAAGGTATATCATGTTACACAACTTAGCCTTAACCTATTGGAGAGTAGGAAAGTTTGGATTTAGAATGACTGGATAGATTTGTTGGCTCTGGGGGCCAATGTTACTTGATAGCAGAAGAAAAGAAATGGGAATACATTGAAACAACTTCTCCTTTTCCTCTCTCTACAGATAATAACACAGGGATACTTTGAGGGTGTTGGCAGGCCTTGATAGCTAACACAGTGAAAAGTGAGACAGGCAAAGAAAATATATGTTAGGACTGGATATAACTGACATACTACCCTGCTTTCATTTTTTCCTAAGTGCAAAAAAGGCTTTGTACAAGAAACATGCAATTTTCTGTTGATTTAGAGGCTACCACCAACTACCATGTTTCCCTTTTGGGTTAAGAATCCTATATAATATCTTGGAGAGAAAAGTACAAGAAATGTTTACATTTGGCCATATTCTCTTCAGAACTAGTCTCCATGGCCAGCTTCTCTTTCCCCACTCTTCTTCCTAGGTAATGATAAAGGGGAAGTGGTCTAGCCTCAGGATCCTTGGAGAATAGAGCAATATTGTAAGATTTCTCCTTGTCTGGTTTTTCATTGGGTGAGGCTGGACGTAGTTCTTGAGCTGGTCAGATGATCAGCTGATGGTAGTTGATGATGATACTTGTGAATCTATTAGATTGTGTTTGGAGCCCCACTGTTCTGTTATTAGTGGGACAGGGAATACTCAAGGAAGATGGTGTAGTGAGACAATCTATAATTATGGATCTGTATCTATTTCTAGATGTAAATAGAGAAATGTATATTATGATATGTATACACACATATATGTATATATTTACAGGGATAGATAGAGCATTTATTAGGTGCTATATATATATTAAATGCTTATTATATTATATATTAGCACAGTGCTAACCTCTGAGATTACAGCTAGAGGTAATCAAGATGGATCCTGCCCAGTGAATTTATGAGAGAAGACAACATAAAGGGGAGACAGAAAGGAATAGGGAGGACAGAGGAGGTTAATTAGTGAAGAGATGAATGGAGGCCTGATTACAGACCATATGAGGTAAAAGTTGACTTAATAGAGCTAGGAGAAGCAGGCATGAGATCCAAGAAGAATAATGAAGATGATGGCTGGAGAGTGGGCAACATGATGAGGAGATGGTTGAGAAAGGGCATGGAAGCCTATTCCCAGACAAGATGAGGTGGAAAAGTATCCTCCTAAGCCAAAGCTCCTCCACAGACCGCCCCATGAGTAAGATGGTCTATATAAAAATACTAAGGATGGATGTAATTATGGTATCTCCTGTTTACATTCAGTTTTTCTACAGCTTTTAGTGTAACAGAATAAGTATATACAAAGCATGTGAAGACTTTCCCCCATGGAATAGGTGGATGAGAACAATTTGTTCTAACAGCCATAGAGGCATGGAAACAGGGACTATGAAACACTTAGAGCCTGGTCAGACATCTAAGATTTCAAAGTCATCCACTGCATTTTGAGCCATTGCCAATCATCCTATGTCCTGTCACTAGACTTTGATGACTAGAAGAAAGAATGAGAATGATGATTTTGCACAGGTTGCCTCACTTAAATACAATTTTTTCACAAGTCAAGACATCATGCCGATGTCAATTTCAAAAACAAAAGAAAAAAAATCCCAACAGGATAATAGAACACTATTTATTTCTCCTTCTTTTGTTCTGGACTTCTAACATATGATTTTGACTTCAAGGATCTATCATTTACTTCTTGTACTGTGCAAAAAACATCTATCTTGTTTCTGTCGCTTCCCCACCATTGCACTGGTCTCTATGGATTATCTTGTTATGGCTGGAATGAGCCTTTTTGTTTCTTTTTGTGATATTTACTCTAAATATTTTAATTACTAAAGGCAAGGTTGTTTATTTTCCATATTTCTCCATTATGCCTCTTTCTCAGAAAGCATCTTACCCTAGGAGAGCTCTCTGTCCATATGGCTTCCTCTTCCACTTGGTGAATTCCTTCTAAGAACCTTCATTTTGAGGAATTGCTTAGCTCAGCCATATTCCTTCCTTCTTCATTTCTCTCCAGGTTCTGTTCCTAATTCTCTGGACTTTTCTAGGGTTCTTCATTAGTATCTTCTCCCTGTGATGGGTAAAATCTGAAATAACGAGGGAATCAAAGGTTTGAATTTCCTAGCATATCTATATGTGGCAATTATATAACAAGTTAGGATCAGGCCTCCTCAGCTTGACCCTGGACCTTGAAAACAGGGAGAGACAAATTTTTATGCATTAAAAGAAAACAATTAGTAGAATATAAACCAAAATACAAAACTGGATCATCTGATTTTTAATTGGAGGAAAGATTAGGGGCATTCCAAGTTGGGAGAGGAAGAGTAAACAGACAAAATTCCCTGAAATCAGAAAAAAAGGTATCCCCTTCCTGCCCAAGTATGCCAGTAGAGGGCCAGTTTTCAGATAAGACATATGAGTTGCTCAAGATGTATAATTGTGAGAAAACTCTGCATTAATCAGCTTAACTTAGGCCCTTAGTTAAAGGTCTCTAAACAGCAGGTCACTCCAGGCTAGTTACAAGCAATGCAATAAAATTTTCTCACAAATGCTGTAATTGAATAGAAAGGAAGATGAGCTAGATCTGAATTGAGTTACAAGATGGAATCAGTTTAGTGCACACAATTCTCATTATTCTTATATCTCTTACCCTACCTTTTCCAGCATCCTTTTATATTATATCTTTCCCTATTAGAATATAAGCTCCTTTCTTCTTGCATTCTCAATGCATAACATATTTTAAAAGCTTAATAATGCTTGTTGATTTGCTGATTATTGCTAGAAAAAAACAATTAAACCTTAAATATCCAATTAAATTAAATAGTCCATTCTAATAAGGGAATATAAAAACTATGGAGCAATGGAAAGTAGGGAGTTTTGGCCTAGGCAATTGGAGGGATTTAGATTGGGATCATAGGACAATAAATTATTTCATCCTTCCATTAGTAAAGGCAGCATTTCCAGAGCAATTATTCTATCCAAACAAGATAGTCTGGGAATTGGTTATATCTAATAATAGCCATTTGGGCTTTTTTTGACAGGGGGAGAGATTAAATCCACATCTCAACTAGTTAACATTTTCTTATATCTTTGGCAGTTGACTAAAACTAGAAAACATTTTTTAAGAGGTGCTTGGAACAACAAGACTGAGGGAGAGAAACAGCTTTTTATAAAAGATGGAATAGTATTTTTCTAGTCTTCATTGACCTGGAGAAAGGATTATTATGAGGATCAAACAATATTATATATATTTTACATTAATTTTTTTTCTTAATTCCATATGTAAGAAACAAAATATCTTACCAAAAACTTCACTGATTCACTGATGAATGCAGGAAAGATTATATTATATATCCTTGAAAGAATGGGTGTACCCTAATTCCACAGAGTGGAAACACACCTACAGAGGCCAGATCAAACCTTTTTATGGACTTCAGTTAGCCTCATTTCTCCCTTTAGTTTCCTAATTTGTCAGGATTCTTCCAGGTAAACATTCTCCCTATTTTTAAGCAAAATGTGACCAAAGCAGTTCTTCCTTTGGTTCTTTGAGCTCATGTTGTTGGTCTTGTTTCCACTCTCTCAATCCTTCCTTGTCCAAGTGGCTAAATGAAACTTTGTCATAGTCTCTGGGGTATGTCCTTCCTCAAGGACACATGTGGAAGCAACTAAGATCACAAAATTTCATTTCTTACACATGTAAACTAATAACATTTTTAAAAAAATTCAGAGTTTTAAATTCTTTCCCTCTATTCCTTTCCCCCTCCTTAAGAAGGCAAGCAGTTTGATATAGATTATACATGTGCAAGCATGCAAAACATTTCCCTATTGGGGCATGTAAGTGAACCAGTGGATAGAGCATCAGCCCTGAGTCAGGAGGATTTGAGTTCAAATCTGAGCTTACTAGGTGTATAACCTCAGGCAAATCACCTAACACCAACTGCCTTGCCTGACTTCTCCCCCTTAAAAATTTTTATTAGCCATGTTGCAAAAGAAAACACAGACCAAAAAAATTCACAATAATAATGTTGTTTTTTAAGTATATTTTAATCTATTCAGACACCATCAGTTCTTTCTCTAGAGGTAGAAAACATATTTTCAAAGTGCTTAGCCTAAGGCCTGACTCATAGTTGCACCATATAAAACCTTATTCCCTTCTCTTTCCCTTCATTGAATTGAAATGAATTTTAGATTACATTTAGTGGTGAAATGCCCAGGACTACAATGGGTGATGATCTTATGATATTTCTTACTATATTCTGCCCTATCAGATCACATCTGGAATGTTGTGTTCAATTTGGGGAGCCACAGTTTAGGAAGGCTTTTAATAAGTTGGAGAGTATCCAGAAGGCAGAAATCCAAGCAATAAAAGCCCTCCAGATTACACTATATGAAAAACTGTTGGAAAAAAAAGTCAGAGTACAGGAAAATTGAAGGCAAATCCTATCACTGAACATAGACATAGAATAATATAGACAGTGAAAAATACATAATAAAACATGTATTGCTTAGTTATACTCTATTAGGGTTTCTTAGGAATTCTCAGTTTTTTCCTCACCAGATGAAGATATTAATAAGAATAGCCTTTAAGGGAACATCTAAATGGCACCATAGTGCACAGAATTTTGGGCTTGGAATCAGGAAAACTCATCTTCCTGAATTCAAATATGGCCTAAGACATTTACTAGGTGAGAGTGTGGGCAAGTTACTTAACCCTTGAACAAGGCAAGTTTTCTTATTTGTAAAATGACTTGGAGGAAGGAAATGGCAAACCACTGCCATGTATCTGCCAAAAGAAACAAACAAACAGACCCAAAAGAGGTCATAAAGAATCTGAAAAATGAAAATTGAAATGAAAAAGCAAATGAACAACAAACAACAAAGCCCTTAACTCCAAAGGTTATTGTACGGGTCAAATGAGAAAATATATGGAAAGCTCTTTGCAGATCTTAAAGTGCAACAAAAATCTCAACCCTTACTATGTTTAGCTTGGTCAAGACAAGCCTTAGGAGAGACATGATACTTATCTTAAAGTATTTAAAGGGCTGGTATAAAGAAAGGGATTAAATTTGTTCTGTCTAGAAAAAGTGGGTAGAACCAGGAACTTTGAGTGGAGTTGCAAAGCAGTGGATTTATTCTTGATCTCCAGTAAAAACCTCTCAATAATTACAGCTGCCTTACAATGATCTGTTTCTTCCCATCAGAAGAGGCTTAAAATAGGGTGATGCATTTTTATCAAATGTGTTCATCCCTGAAGGATGTCTTGTTTGAGGCCTAAATCTAAGAAAGAGATTCCCTCTATATGAGAGCCTCTGAATTCCTTTGTTTGCAAATATTATTGTGTTAATTGCATCAAGCTCTGGGATATCATGAGACCTCCTTTGTAAAATCCATGATTATTCCCAATGATTACAGGATCTCATATTTGGAAGAGACCCCAGATACAGGATTGTTTTCATCCAGTTGTTTCAGTCACGTCCAATTCTTTGTGACCTCATTTAGGGTTTTCTTGGCAAAGATTTGGGAATGGTTTCCCTAGTTCAGTTTTACAGGTGAAGAAACTGAGGCAAGCAGGATTAAATGACTTGCCCAAGATCAAATAGTTAATAAGTATCTAAGGTTAAATTTGAATTCAGGTTTTCTGATTCCAGAACTAGCACTCCATCCTACCTAATTGCCTGACTGAGATGGGGTAGTATGGTGGAAAGAAGCCTTAACTTAGATCCCTGAACTTGGAGAGCTTGATTTGGAATTATGGATTCCATAATCTTGTCTGGGCCATCTATAAAATGAAGTGGTTGGAATAAATGGTCCCTGAAGTCCCTTCCACTCTAGATCTAAGATCTATGATCTTATTTAGGCCATTTAATGTAACTTGTAACTGAACAAAATTTTCCTCTATAGACATTTGCAACATATCTGAGAAAGCTTTCTCCAACTATTGCTTGAAAAACCCTATGTAAGTCAGTCCATCTCCTTTTGCATAGATCTCATTGTTAGGAAATTAGCTTGAGAATTCATTCAGAAAAACTAAATGGGTGAGAAATGTCTGTTGTCTAAAGTCTGGACAGTTGGATGGCCAGACTGAGGTTGATCCATCAATGCATATCTGGGGCAGATGGGCAATGGGTTAAACCCAGAATTTGAGAGAAGAAAGAGCAGGCTGGATTATAGTTGGGAAATGGTGCAGAGCTTTTTAATGATTCCATGCTGTTCTCTGGAGCAAATGCTCATCTTTTTAGCACAACTGTAATAAAGTGCCATATAAAAATGAGATTGCACATCTTGGAAAGCATTGTATATGTTTCATAGGAACGTGGTGCCTTGGATACATCCTTTATGAGTGTTCAAATGTTTGGCATAGGTATAAATTAAATGCTAGGCTCCCAAAGAAAAAAAATTTTAAAGTTTCCCTTTGCCTTTTTTGAAAAGTGAAACATAGTTTTGGTACTATGCCTCAATTCTAGCCTCTTACAAAATAAAGTCTTCCATGCTATTTATACTTAAGTAGGGAGTAAAGATGAGACTCTTTCCCTTATATTTAGTCTGTTCTCCAGCGCCTCTTTATTTTACTTGTATAGATTAAGTACATACAAGAAACTATAACTCAGCAAAATGAGTCACTGATCCTTTGTAACCAGGAAAATCTAATCTACACTGAAGTAGTAACTTCTTTCCTTTCCCTTACCAAATGAGAAAATTTTTCACTCCTCCATAATTGAACGAGAAGGACCTTAGACAGGAGGGAAGAGTGTTAAGTTGTTGAGTGTTAAATATTTTGACAGTGTAAAACACAGAAGATTTATCAGGGACAATGCTGATTGTCTTTTGCTTGCAAATTGTTTTCCCAAGAATTCTCTCAGAAGAGATTTGGATGGGAATAGTGACACACATCATTCTCAACCTAGAATAAGCAGAAAATTCCTTCACATTTTAGTTGGAAAGCATTTCCTCTCAATAGATCTACCATCTTAATGATGTTTCCTTTAAACTACATTAAAATGAGGCATTCCGTGAACTCGCCTCAGCTGGCAGCAGTGGGAGAAAAAAGGGTTCCAAACTTTTTAGGTGGTTGGAGGAAGTCAGTATAGATTATTATATTTCAAGCATTCACCAACATGCAAATGGTTGAAAGCTGATTAAATATCTTTTTAAAAATTTCCCAGATCCCTCTCTAACCATGATCCTGTATTCCTTTTTATTTTATTATTTTTCAATTAAAAAATGTTTCTTCTCCATCTTACTTCACCCTCTATTGGAAAATAAAACAAAACAGGACCCTTGTAATAAATATGCATATCTAAATACTGGCCACCTCCAGAAAATGCATGCCCTTACCTAGTCTATACCCTAATTCTATTACTTGTCAGAAGATAGACAGTTCAGGTAAAAAATAAGGTTCAAGTGTTGCCTAACTCTCTACCTCTTTGTTCTCGTGTATAGACTTTGACTTGCACACCCTGATTATGTGAGGAAATTTCCCCCAGCCTTCTCCCTTCTCCCCTCTATGTTCTTTTTCTCTTCCATTTCTCCTCTTCCTCCTCTTTTCCTCTTCCTCCTGCATCTCCTCCTCCTCCTCTTTCTCCTTTTCCTCCTTCTTTTTCTCCTCCTCCTCCTCCTTCTGTTCTTTCTCCTTCTTTTCCTACTTTTTCTTCTCCTTTTCCTCCTCCTCCTCCTCTTCCTCTTCTTTCTTTACCCCCTCCAGCCCTTCAGTGTCCTTCCTCAAATCTCTAGCATTCTTTTTGTTTCAGAAATTTGACAAGCACAAACTATGCTACTTAGAAAATAGTCTTGGTGGGGGTGGGACTTTATTTAGAGCATATGCTCCTTTTAAAACTTATTTTCCATTTGTGTTTGTATAAATGGATATTTTTGTTGGGATTAAGGATTAAGAAAAGCAAGGTTGGGAAACCAGCCAAGATTTGAAAGGCATATTTTTACCTTATTTCTCCTTTCTTCTTTGAAGGTCATTAAAGCAAAATCAATCTCAGGCCTGCTTGTCTCATTTGACTTCTTCTATGATCTCCAATGATATAAGGGCTCTTCCCATCTTATAACTACTACCTGTCCTTTGTGACCATTTCTAGGCATAGATTCTCCTCCTCTGTTTGCATTGGTTCCATAAACCCAATTATTGAATATAAATAATAGAACTGTCTTTTGGTATTAATATCTGCTGCCTACCCAGCATCAGGCCCCTCAGAATTCATTAGTATATAAATATTTAGGCAAGAATAATCTATCTTGGAAGACTTGAATATAATCCTACAGGAGGAAAATAGACTTTTAATGAAATAGAGGACTTCTAAGCATTCCTGATGAGAAGACCAGAGCTGTATAGAAACTTTGAAGTTCAAACATAAGAGTTAAGAGAAACGAACAAAATAAACATGGACTATACAAGAATAAAATGTTTACATTCTGATATGGAGAGATGATACATGTGTCTCCCTGAACTCTGTCATCATCAGAAGTCATAGAGAGCATCTATGACAGAAAGCCTGGGAATCATTCTGTTATATCTTGACGATCTTAAAAGAAGAATGAATAAGTGACTTATCCAGAGTCACATAACCTATATTTGTTAGAAGTAAATCTTGAACTCAGATTTCTATCCACTTGGCCACACTATCTCTCATTATTATATTTGTACTGAAGGAATGAGAGGATGTTCTCTGATACCCTAGGCTGATCCTCTAGAAAAGATTTCCAATAATAACACTTGAGACACCTGTCTTATCATGGATGTTCCAGAAAAGCTGCTCTAGGTTCAAGAGACTTTGTAAGTCAATCCACACTCAGAGTTATAACTCAAAATCCCTTCTGCCAGTCAGTCAATAAACATTTATTTAGTACCTACTAAGTGGCAGGCACTGGGTTAAGCCTGGAAATGAAAATACTTGAAAAAGAAAGACAGTGTCTGTTCTCAGGGAATTTAAAACTGAATTGAGGAAGAAAGTAAACAAAAGGCAAATGAAAAGAAGGGACAGGGAAGCTACCCTGCAAGAGAAGAAGGACAGAGTCCAAAAGATAGTCATGTGGGAAATGAAGAAATGGTTGGCCAAAGTGATCTCCTTAAATGAAAGCTCTGGGAGAAGCTCTCTGCTTTTTACCATCCAAACTGAAGGAGGGTCTCCAGGGATGGAAAGTACTAATGAAGTGTGAGTGCAAGGGCTGATGCGCTCTTGCAGGATGAAGAAGTTCCTAGGTTATTCCACCAGTACAGCAATATATTTACTTCTTATGCCAGAGGATGCAAAAAGTTCAAGGTAAAAATCTGTAATAAAATGGAGTAGCAAGAAAAGTAGCAAAAAAGACTATTCTCCCCCAGCTCATCTCATAAACATAGAGCCTACATTTTCACAAGTATATACAGCCTCCATGAGAAGAGAATCTCTTTTCAAAACAGGGATCATGTATGTGACGGACACATTTGTAAGAAAAGATATGTTGCAAGAACATATATCAGAGGGGCAATGTATGCCTCAAAAGCTGTAAGTCTTCTAAGGTTTTCTGGTGCTGTCATTGTGCTGCTCATGCTATGCTTGGTCATTATGAATTGTTGTCAGCTGAGTCTTTTATCTATGTATTATGTTGTACTTCCAAGTCCTCTGTTGGGTGCCATGTCTCTGCCACTTCCCATTTCTCTTTTTTTCTCCTAGACAGAAAATCTCAAGTGAGCTGCTACCTCATCCCTTTATGGGAGTCTGCTATTTAATCTTCCTTTTCGTTTAATCCCTAGAGCCTGCTTCATCTTGTTTAGAAATATAAGGGCCCTCCTAACCCAGTCATTAAACTAGAAAAGTCAAAGAAAAACCAAGTGTTTTCCTACCATAAGGAGTGGAACTCAGGAGGACCTGAGTTCAAATCTAGCCCCAGACACTTAACACTTCCTAGCAGTGTGATCCTGGGCAAGTCACTTAACCTCAATTGCCTCAGGGAAAAAAAAAAGAATTAAGATTTATTTTTATTTTAAAACAGTAGAGTCCTTAGGCATTTAGTCTATCTTTGAATTCACTTCTTCCTGCTAACAGAATTAATATCTCTGTACAAAGACTCTCTGACTTAGGGTTAAAAAGTCCAATTTAACTCCTTTCAATTCCTTTGACCCACCTGTACCTCACTCAGATCATTTAGGGGGCTTCCTTGTAATGATTTGCAAAGGAATATTTGGGTCTTAGTCATGAAACTTTTCCTCAAGTCCCACAAAATCCTTGTGGTGCTATCATGAAAAATGAATCTGAGAAAGCACAAGCTGAGTTAAGAGGGCAAGATCTTCAGTTTCTTATTGTTCCACTTTCTTGTCTTTATTATATATGTGTGTATATATGTATCCAAATACATATACATATATTTATATACATACACATACATATTTAGATATACACATACACAACTTACAGCAGGTCTCTTTGAGCTACCTAATACAAGAAAACACGGACAAAAATTACAGAATGAGAAGATCTGAAAGCATTGCAATATGAACAAAGATAATACCCAAATGAGATAACATGTTTATAAGGTTACTTTAAAAAAGAAGCTTTTATTTTCAAAATATATGCATAGATAGTTTTCAATATTCAACCTTGCAAAACCTTGTGTTCCAAATTTTTCTCTCCCTCCCTTCCTCAACCCCTCCCCGAGGCAGCAAGTAATCCAATATATGTTAAACAGGTGCAATTCTCCTAAACGTGTTTCCACATTTGTCATTCTGCACAAGAAAAATCAGACCAAAAAGGAAAAAAATGAGAAAGAAAACAAAAAGCAAGCAAACAACAACAAAAAAGTGAAAATACTATACTGTGATCTACACTCATTCCGCACAGTTCTCTCTCTGGGTGCAGATGGCTCTCTTCATCACAAATCTATTGGAATTGGTCTGAATCACCTCCATATTGAAAAGAGCCACATCCATCAGAATTGATCATCATATAATCTTATTTTTGCTGTATACAATGTTCTCCTGGTTCTATTCACTTCACTTAGCATCAGTTCATGTAAGTCACTTCAGGCTCTCTGAAATCATCCTGTTGATTGTTTCTCATAGAACAATAATATTCCATAACATTCATATACCATAACTTATTCAGCCACTCCCCAGCTGATGGGCATCCATTCAGTTTCCAGTTCCTTGCCACTACAAAAAAAGATCTGCTACAAACATTTTTGTGAATATAGATCCTTGTCCCTTTTTTAGAATCTCTTTGGGAAACAGACCCACTAGAGACAGCTGGATCAAAGAGTATGCATAGTTTGATAGTTCTTTGGGCATAGTTCCAAATTGCTCTCCAGAATGGTTTGGATTAGTTCACAACTCCACCAATAATATATTAGTGTCCCAGTTTTCCCACATCCTCTTCAACATTCTTCATTATCTTTTCCTATCTTCTTAGCCAATCTGAGAGATGTATAGTGGTATCTCATAGATGTCTTAATTTGCATTTCTCTGATCATTAATGATTTAGAGCATTTTAGATATGTCTAGAAATGATTTTAATTTCTTCATCTGAAAATTGTCTGTTCATATCTTTTCATTATTTATCAACTGGAGAATGGCTTGTATTCTTATAAATTTGAGTAAATTTTCTATATATTTAGAAATGAGACCTTTATTAGAATGTTTGGTTGTAAAATTGTTTTCCCAGTTTACTATTTCCCTTCTAATCTTGTCTGTATTGGTTTTGTTTATACAAAAACTTTTAACTTAATATAATCAAAATTATCCATTTTTGCATTCCATAATGTACTCTAGTTCTTCTTTGACCACAAATTCCTTCCTTCTCCACAGATCTAAGAGGTAGAGTATCCTTTGTTCTAATTTGATTATAATATCCTTCTTTATATATAAATCATGAACCATTTCAACCTTATCTTGGTAGAGGGTGTTAGGTGTAAGTCAAAGCCTAATTTCTGCCATACTAATTTCCAGTTTTTTCAGCAATTTTTGTCAAATAGTGAATTCTTATCCCAGAAGCTGGGGTCTTTGGGTTTATCAAGCACTATATTACTGTAGTCATTGACTGTTGTGTCTTGTGAACCTAATTGATCCCACTGATGGATTACTCTATTTCTTAGCCAGTACCAAATGGTTTTGATGACTGTTGCTTTATAATATAGTTTTAAGTCTGGTACAGCTAGGCCACTTTCATTTGCATTTTTTTTTCATTAATTCCCTTGAAATTCTTGATCTTTTATTCTTCTAGATGAATTTTGTTATTATTTTTTTCTAGATCTGTGAAGTAATTTCTTGGAAGTTTGATTAGTATGGCACTGAATAAATAGATTAATTTTGGTAATATTGTTATTTTTATTATATTAGTTTAGCCTATCCATGTATACTTGATATTTTTTCAAGAGATTAGATCTGGCTTTATTTGTGTGGAAAGTATTTTGTAATTGTGTTCACATAGTTCCTGACTTTGTCTTGGCAGGTAGATGGCCAAATATTTTATATTATCTAGAGTTAATTTAAATGCAATTTCTCTTTGTATCTCTTGCTGCTGTACTTTGTTAGTAACATAGAAATGTTGATGATTTATGTGAATTTATTTTGTATCCTGCAATTTTTCTATAAAGTTGTGATTTTTTTCTAGAAGCTTTTTAGTTGATTCTCTAGAATTCTCTCAGTATACCATCATATCTACAAAGATTGATAATTTGGTTTCCTTATTACCGACTCTAATTCCTTTAGTTTTTTCTTCTCTTATTGCTAAAGCTAACATTTCTAATACTACTGAATAGTAATGATGATAGTAGGCAACTTTGTTTCACCCTTATTATTACTGGGAATGGTACTAACCATTCTTTCTGCATTACATTCTGCATTCATAACTTTCTGCATTACATATGATACTTGCTGATGGTTTTAAATAATTGTTATTGATTATTTAAATGAAAACTCCATTTATTCCTATGCTCTCTAGTGTTTTTAATAATAATGGGTGTTGGATTTTGTCAAATGCTTTTTCTGCATCTATTGAGATAATATGATTTTTGTTAGTTTGGTTATTGATATGGTCAATTATGTTAATACTTTTCCTAATATTGAACCAGCTCCGCATTACTGGTATAAATCCTACTTGGTCATGGGGTATTATCCTGGGGATAACTTTCTGTAATCTTTTTGCTAATATTTTATTTAAGATTTTTGCATCAATATTCATTAGAAAAACTGATGTATAATTTTCTTTCTCTTTTTTGATGCTACCTGGTTTAGGTATCATCACCATATGTCTGTCATAAAAGGAATTTGGTAGGATGCCTTCTTTATTTTTCCAAATCGTTTGCATAGTATTAGAATTAGTTGTTCTGGGGCGGAGCCAAGATGGCGGAGTGAAAACGTGACTCTCTGCGTCCTCCTCCGATCTTCTCTCAAATCAACAATAAAATAAGCCTCTGAAGTGATCTTCAAGTCAACAACTCCAGAAATATTAGGACACTGCTTGCAGATAGCTCTGAAGAACTTCATATCAGGTCTGTTTAACTCAGGCAGAGGGTAAACAGTTTACTTGGTGCAACCTGGAAGTGAGGGTGGGACTCAGCTCAGGGTGGCAGAAACTCCAAACAACTGGAGATTATCTGAGGCACTTGGGACACTCTGCCCTGATTGGGGGCAGGGGTTCTGTCAGACTTGCCTTGTTTAAGGAGTAATTGGGACTTCGTCCTAGCCCCCACTGGCACAGCACCTTAAATTAATTCTCTGAATTGCCCCAGGGCAAACTACTGCAGCCACCGCTTTTCTAGCCTTAAACAGACCTCCACGCTGTCTAAAAATAAAAATGAAGAAGCAAAAGAGAGCTCTCACTATAGACAGCTTCTATCGAGAGAAAGAAGGGCAGACCCCATATCCTGAGGTGCATTTAGACAAAACTCCAGAGGAAGTCAGCAAGGACCATCACTGGTCCCCTTTTCAAAAGGCCTTTCTGGAAGATTGCATAAAGAACCTCAAAAGAGAGCTGGAGGATAAATGGGAAAATAAACTGAAATCAGTGCAAGAAGGATACAGTTTCTTGCAAGAAGGATATAATGCCCCGCAAAAGAGATATGAAAATGACACCAATTTATTGAAAAACAAAATTGGTGAATTGGAAATAGACAATAATGCACTGAAAAAAAAATTAGTGAAGTGGAAAAAGAGTGCAATGAACAAATTGGCCAGTTACAAAAGGAGCTTAAAAAGGTAACTGAAGAAAACAACACTTTAAAAATAAGAATTGAACAAATGCAAGTGAATGACTCA